>CAWUFW010008524.1:862500-878536 GCA_963921515.1 Calotriton arnoldi | reverse complement strand
CGGTGTTCAGACGGTGTGTGCGGGCGGATTTTTGCCGCTTTCATGCCTGGCGGATTTTTTTACGCCGGGTATCGTAATGGGCCTTTAAGTTACTAAAATTGACAAACTATATTAAAAAACTGAATGACAATTATACAAACAATAGTAACACAAAATGAATACATGAATTAAACATATAAATATAATTAAAAACGGTATTACTGAAAACAATATTAAAAACAGCGATATTCTTAAAAGCAATATTACTTACCTTAAAAATAATATTCTTGCCAACAATATTTTACTTCAAGATATTTCTTTTTCACAATATTTTATTGTTGATATTTCTGTCTCCTGATATTTACAATTAATAGTTTGTCCAAGCACCGCAACCAGGGCTGGTGTCTGCCTGACTGCCAGGCTCCCAAAGGTGATTTAACATCACCTGAAGTCTTTATATCTTGCTGGAGGACTTGAATACATGTCCTGAAGCAGCTAGAAGCTTATCTGGTTAGAGAGGGAAGGAGTATTCCAATCCTGCAGGAGAGATGTCTATGAAGGAGGAGGTCAGTGCAGCATGTCCCTATGCCTGTGGGTGCCGTAAAGAGAAGAATGAGGAGACCAAGTGGCTGGACCCCAGCATCTGTGTGCCCATATTCTCTTTGTGCTGCTTCCTAATGGCAACCGAGACTCCATGACTGCCATTGCTGAGTTCTGGTTGGGGCTGTTGTGGTGTGTCAAAATTGGCCTATGCATGACACTTGCCAAGTATCGTAATTGGCATGTGAGTGAATGTATCTGCGAAGTGTGGTGAGCAATCTGTGCATGGCCACAACTGCCCAGAAGAAATGTACCTATCTGCGGTTGTGACTGCCCAGTGTTATCAGTCCATGCAAGATCTGAAACTGCATGTTGTAGATAGCCTGTGCAGGGCTGTGACTACTGAAGTCATGACCAGCCAGAATAGGCTGCACCTTATGAAGTGGGCCAATCTAATTCCTAAGAAGACCTGCAGGATCTGGCAAATGCCCTCACTTCCATGTGCAGGCCCCAATGCCTGAGGAGGGAGCACAGAGAGGTCTCAACCAGCACTCCCTTTCACAGTTTGAGTGGGTGGGTGCATCTCAAGGTCATGTGGTGAGGCATGCCCACAGGGACTGTTTCCAGTACGATGTAGTAAGAAACGTTTAACTGAGACTGAGTTCACTTGTCTTTGAAAGTGATTAAAACTGTATCTGGGATTAATTTATACTAGTATTACATACACTTCATAAAGGTAGTGACAGTCCAGAACTGGGTGAGAAGCTGGATGGGTGGGGAAGCAAGGAGGAAGCGGAAAGAGGCACAGCACTGTGTGAATAACACCCAGAAACATTAAATTGCTTTGTCTTGACAATGAGTATAGTATTGCATTCTAGAGTGTATTTAAAGTGCTTTCTTTCTTGTAATGAAAAGCACTTGGTCGGATATTCTGTTTTTGAGCTGTTGTGTAATTGCTGAGTTCTGAGCTTGAGGACTTTCACACCACCTTCCTGAGAAGCCTCTTACTGCTTACAATGCTATCACTGTAAGTCAAGTGCAGAAGGGTTTGTAGTTAGCTCAGTTTAGAGAGCCACAGTAGGACAGAGCCCAGGAAATCATAGTTCAACAACCTCAATCCTCATGGTTGACACTAGGGCCCTGATTACGACCCGACCGCCTTACTTGAGGGGCGCGTTGGTGGTGGTCTAGCCACCGCCGCTCCTACTACCGTATTCCAACTTTGGCGGTCGTACCATCATTGCACCGCTACAACCGCCAGGGAACCACGTTCACTGGCAGTGGTGCAGCAGTGTAAGGCCGCAATATGCTTGGCAGAGCCACTGCGGCCCTGCCAAGCATATTATGAGGTTCCTCACTACCAGCGGTCTCATGGTGGTGTTCATGCCATGGAACGGCTGACAGTGAGGAAACTAAGGGGGCCCTACAGGGCCCCCTTGTGCCTCATGTCATGGGGATGCATGCAGGGGGCACATGGTGTGCCCCCCTGTGTGCATGCACACCCAATCCCTGCACAGCATAGACTTATCAGTGCGGGGGGCAGCCGGCAGTCAACTTTGGCGGTGCAGGAGCGGGGCGGTGGCATGCAGCCTCGCTTCCGCACCATCAAAGTCATAATCAGCCCCTAAGTGCCATTGCCTGCCCTGTGGCCCCCTCAATGGGGTCTAGCAGTAATAAATTAATAACGCTTGCTAAAAGAGTACCACTATCTGGACATTGACTTTTAGCTAGTATGGGGAAATGTGTCACATTGCACTTTGGCACAAACCTCAAATAACCTCTTAGAGAAGCGTTTTCCAAACTATAGCTTGGTCGTGAGGTGGTTTTTGGTGGGTAGTGGAAAAGTTGTGAAACGTTTGGACTGCATCATGAAAGGACAGCCTTGTCTGTGCCTCCTAATAACATAGTCCTGGTTGTCTATATGTAAGCATATTTGTAATTGTCATACATGGTCTTATTTTTACTGTAATAGTTTACAAATTTTAGAAACTTTTAGAGTAAGAGCATGCATAATAATTACAGATATGCTTGGACATGTCTTGAGACAAGGTGGGCCAATCAGCCTGTACTAATTACACTACCTCCGAGGAAGCAGGAAATTACCCACATCATTGAAACAGGTGGCCAGGAGGCAAGGTAGTTGGGAATGAAGAGATTGTTGTGTACAAAAGTAAACAGACTTTAATACTTCCTCAAAAGCGCGAGCGCATTTGTAAACAAGGATCTCTTCACTCCTGCCCACTCTGGTTCCTGACCATCTCACAGGACGGTTTAGGAAATTTCATTTCTTGTTTCATCGGAGGAGCTTTCATTTCCTGCTTCCTCAGAGAAAATGTAGCTGATGGATCACTGACAGAATATCGACGACAGGAATATCGACCTACACAAATATCGTGTTCAAAATATCGATGTCAAGAATATCGACATCCTATCTTTACAATGGTAAGTACAAAAATATCGAAACAAAAATATTGTTGTTAAAAATATCGTTGTTCAAAATATCTTTTTTTTTAAATCTCTAATAAATAACTTTAAATAAATTAAATAATACATATAATTAATAAAAACATAGTTAGAATTATTTAAAAAAAAAAAAATTATAAATAATAAATGTAATGTAAAAATAAATTAAACATACATATCTAAAAATGATGATATATATATTTACTTAATAATATTAATAAATAATTATTATAATAAATTATAAAATGTTAGAAACATAATACAAACTATAAATACATATATATATATACATACACCTGTAACATAAACATAAAAATAAAATATATATATAATAAATAAAAAATATTAAAATAATTTTTTAATTTTAAAACAACATTTTACACTACATTAACTGAAACAGTAGGGAAAATGTGGGATAGCGTAGGGGATAACATTACTATTCCCACTCCAACGAGTGCAACAGTAGGGAAAGTGTTGGATAGCGGAGGGGAATAATTTACTATTCCCACTCCAGCAAAATAATGAATATTCTCCTATAAATAACCCCATCAATGTTGTAGAACATAACACAATTAACATAATAAATTAACAATTAATTAATTAACTAATAACAATTAACAAGCAAATTAAAAACAATCAGTAATAAATTAATTCACAGAATTAACACTATTAAATAAAATTAAATAAATAATAGATATAAATATTTAAAAAAATATTAAAATGTAATTACTTCCCACCCTACTCCCCTATCATCCCACAACATGCTCTTAAAAAAGACACAATTAACATAATTAATAATTCATTAATAATTATTGATGACCAATTTATAACTAATTAATAACAAATTAATAACCACATTTAACAATATAAAATATTAAATACATAAATATTAATTCATACAAATTAATAATTAATTAATTATAATTGAATTACTTCCCACCCTACTCCCCTATAAACCCACAACCCACTCCGAAAAAAATAACACAATTAACATATTCCCCAATTAATTATTAATAATTAATAACCAATTAATAACTAATTAATAACAAATTAATTATCACAATTAACAATATTAAATATTATATACATAAATGTTAATTAATAAAAATATTATTTAATTAATGATAATTAATTTACTTCCCACCCTATTCCCCTATAAACCCACAACCCGCTCCTAAAAAAATGACACAATTAACATATTAACCAATTAATTATTAATAATTAATAACCAATTAATAACTAATTAATAACAAATTAATTATCACAATTAACAATATTAAATATTATATACATAAATGTTAATTAATAAAAAATATTATTTAATTAATGATAATTAATTTACTTCCCACCCTATTCCCTATAAACCCACAACCCGCTCCTAAAAAAATGACACAATTAACATATTAACCAATTAATTATTAATAATTAATAACCAATTAATAACTACTTAATAACAATTAAATTATCACAATTAACAATATAAAATATTAAATACATAGATATTAATTAATAAAAAATATTAATTAGTTAATTTTAATTAATTACTTCCCACCCTATTCCCCTATAAACCCACAACCCGCTATGGAACTAAAATACACAAAAATTAATTAACATAAAATTAAATACTTCTAAAAATTTCACACATACATTAAAAAAATAAGCTATACTTATACAAAATAATTACATCACATACTTTAAACACACATAGTAAAATACAAAACACTAAAATAAATGTCGGTATTATTAACGATATTTTTACTAACGATATTACTAACTTCGATATTAAAAAAAACGATATTTCTTACCTTCATGTCGATATTCTGGTCAACAATATTCTTGCATGTCGATCTTGTGCCACCTCGATATTAAAAACTCGATATTCTGGCACATCGATATTCTGTCTGTGCACTGTAGCTGATGCAGGCTGACAAGCCTGCTTTGTCTCAAAACTGAGAAACAGGGGCATATTTACAAGTCCCTAATGCCACAGGAGCGTTACTTTTTTTGAACCTCCGGTGGCGTTACGCCATTTCCCATATTTACAAGGTGGCGCTGAGCCACTTAATGTGGCTTAACGGCACCTTGTAAATATGCCCCTTAATGCCACAGTCTGCTGCGGCAAAGGGGCGGGCAGCGGGTATTGCTGTGGGCATTTCACCGCAACACCCATTGCTTTTTGACGCTGACCCAGATTTACAAGGCTGGGGCAGCGCCAAAAACAAAGGCCAGGTTATACTTGGTCTTAGAATGGTGATATGAGGAGAAATTATTAATTTCTCTTTGTTTTTTGCTCTTTCCATGGGTGATGCAATGTGCAGCACACATAGAAAGAGCAAATCGGCAATATTGATTGTTTATGTGCAGGAAGGTGTCCCTTCCTGCACATAAATAATCGCCCCTGCAGCGCAGGCACCCTTGCAACATGGCGCAAAGGTGCCTGCTGGCACTAGACAGTTTTTTTCACAACAGCATTAGGGGAAATGCAGGGGTGCCCCATATTTTTGTAAATACAGCGCATCCCTCCATTTTGAAAATAGTGCGTGGCGTTGCCAAATTTGGTGTAACACAGCGCTCCGGCATTTTGTTGTAAATATCCCCCGCAGTGTGTAAGCGACTGACGTGCCTCAACTTTGCTGCAGGAGCTCTGGGAACTGAGCTTTGCCGTGCTGAGGCACTTCAATGGCCATGTATGCTTGGAGCACCAGGACTCCCAATTTCAATTGCTAGAAATTTCTAATCCAGAACTTTTCATCATCAAATTTAAGAAGGACCAGCTTCTTTAGAGTCCTGTCCGGTACATCAGTGCATGTG
Organism: Calotriton arnoldi; assembly: GCA_963921515.1. Classification (NCBI taxonomy): domain Eukaryota; kingdom Metazoa; phylum Chordata; class Amphibia; order Caudata; family Salamandridae; genus Calotriton; species Calotriton arnoldi. Next base: position 872,743 of record CAWUFW010008524.1, on the reverse strand, counting down.
AAGTGCAGTGTCTGGAATTAAAACATCAGTGGTACTCACATTGTTTATTTTTATTTATTATTGTCTCATCAGAGTGTTTCTTCGATGTGGACACGAGGACACATGGATACGTGGATGACAAAGAAAGTGACGATGATGCAGAATGCTGGAACTGAAGAAAAAATGGACAGAACTGCAGCGGGCAAAACAGGCAATCAAATAAAATCAATGGAAGATGACAAAGAAGAACTTTCAACTAAGACTTCCAAGCAATCAAACTGAAGAAAAGGGTTGAGAAAGTATAATTCTGACTACTTAAAAATCTGCTTTTCATTGAATGGAGATGAAGAAGATCCACGGCTGCAGGGCGTTGTTTGCTGCACAGTACTCCAAAACAAATTCATTGTGTTGGTATATTGAGGCCAAGCATGCGGATTTGCAAAACAAGCCACTCAACGTTTTCAAAAGGAAACTGGACGACTTGAAGCCTCGAAAAGGAAGCTTTCGCATGTCATCAACATCAATAAAAAAGCTATGCATTCCCAGTACCTGATTAGTTTGTGAATCGTGTAAGCTTGTAAGTCCCCACACGACTGGTGAGTCTTTAGTGCTTCCAGTGATGTAAGATGCAGGAGAAGTTATGTTTGGTGATAAGATCTCAAAAGTCTAAACAATTCTGCTTTCTAATAACACGATTGCATGCAGAATCAATGAAATGTCCCAGTGGACAAAAGATGAGCTGATACAAAGAGAACAGCAGTGTTGTGACTCGAGTTTGTGAAGCTAGTGCTAATGCATCACCCGATTTGAGGTTTTTGTTCTCTCTCCTTTCTCATCATTCTTTTTAAACCTCGGCCATTTTCTATTCGAGTGTAATGGTGCTCTAAAATTTAATTACGACTTGCACTTTTTGCTCATTTTAAGCATGATTATTTGACTTATTGTGGAACTTTAAAGCTGCTTATGAATATATATCCTTTCTTTTTTTTCAAAGGTATGTTTATTAAGGTTTTCCAGAATATTTCAGAAAATAACATCAACACAGTACCCCTCGCAGGAGGATATCAGATTTAAGCGTGGCTACAACTGAGTAGAAAAGCAGCCCTCTGGCAAATGGTCCATCTCCTAGCTAAAGAAAAAAGCGCTAAGATAGGGTACATTTTCTGACAGTCACGGAGCTGAAAATGAATTCGCAAGTGTGAGCGATGTGGGCTTGTGCTTCCACTCGTGCTTCTTCTTCCCTCCGTGATGATAGTTGTCCTGCGCCCTCCAACCGGAAGGTGCTACAAGACATTACAAAGGGCACTTGGAACCAAAACGTCTCCCAGTGGGAGAAGAGCAATAACCATTAACGGAAAAAGAACCTCCCTCCTCCACCCACCCCCCTCCCCAATGGTGGTGGCGGCTAAACTCGCTTCCCGGAGTTATCTAGTAGTGGTGACACTCGGCTCAGAATTGAAAGAGATGGAGGGCCCTGACGTTAGGGGGACACACAGCCGATGGGAGACCCCGTGAGAGAAAGTGGACCAGGGGACCCCAACAAACTTCAACATTTTTATAGTCGTCCCTAAATATGTCAGACATGCGCTCCAGGCTAAGCAGTCTCCAAAGAGGTGAGTGCCAGAGGGACATAGCTGGCGCCTCCCTCCTCTTCCAGGCGGCTGCCAGGGTGATCTTAGCCGCCCGATGCATAGCCACATGATTGTTTTGTCAGCTCGGGTCTGGTGTTCTAGGGAAGGGTCACGAAGCCCCAAAAGGACACCTGCCATAGTGGAGGGGACAGGGTATCCCAGCATGTCCTTAATGTGGGCCAGTATTTCCTCCCAAAAGGGGCGAATGGTTGGGCAATCCCACCAAATATGCTGGAAGTCCCCAAGCATTCCGCAACCCCTCCATCATCTGTCAGAGGTGGCGGGGAAAATTTGTTTGAGCTTGGACGGGTGCAGGTACCAGTCCATCATAGTCTTCAGGTGGGCCTCGCGAAGCTCTGTGGAATGGTTAAATCGGGTGATGTCGGACCATAGGTGGGACCACTCTTCCTCCGAAACCACCCAATGCAACGTATCCTCCCACATGGACATGTATCGGGGTCGCGGGGAGCTCACAGTAGTGAGCAGGAAGTTATATATGAATGAGATCGTCCCCTTCATAGATGTGGCCTTGGTGAGGAAGCGTTCAAACAGTGTGAGGGGGCGTGTAGCTGCCTTGCGGACCTGCGGAGTGAGCGCCCAGTGCATTAATTGAGCATAGTGGTAGCCCTCTGTGTTCCCCAGCCCATAGTCTTGCTTACAATCCCTAAACGTGAGGGGATCAGAGTGCTGAAACAGGTGTGTCAGAGCCAGGCATCCTCCCCTTCTCCAGGCATCAAAGGGTCCCTCATGCAGGCCCGGTGGAAATGCCGGATTAAAGTGAAGGGGCGTGAACGGCGAAGGGAATGAGGTCCATCCGTCATCGCCCGTGAGTGAGTCCCATACCCTTAGTGTAGTGCGAGTGGGAGTACTAATGTAAGCATTCTTAGGTCTGTCTCTCTTGGGGCGCCACACAAGATCCCATATTGTCCTCCCCGCCACGCTGCGGTCCATATGGAGCCAGTGCTTATCGGACTCTGGCTTTGACCATTCAACCAAGACTCTGAGTTGTGCCGCCTTATAGTACAACTGGAGGTCCGGGAGTCCAACGCCCCCCTCCCTACGGGAGCGACGTAAAAGAGGAAAAGAGAAGCGCGCGCGCCCCCCTTGCCAAACAAAGCGAAGAATCATGGATTTTACTCGATGAAAAAAGTCCCCTTCCAGTTCTATGGGCAAGGCCTGAAACAGGTAGAGGAGTTTGGGGAGAAGCGTCATCTTCACTGCATGAATCCGGCCCAGCCAAGACAGAAAGAGAGGTTTCCACTTCGTGAGGTCCACTTGGATTTTGTTGAGAAGAGCAGGGAAATTAGCAGCGTAGAGTCCCTCTAGCTTAGATGTCAGCTGTACACCCAGATATTGAATGGAGGACGAGGCCCATGGCAGGGGGGTAAGAGACTGGAGCATGTGGACCTCTGCTTGTGGAAGAGTGAGGTTGAGGATGTATGATTTGGTGAGATTTACTTTAAAGCCAGCCACCGCTTCAAACCGCTCAAGCTCAACCTGCATAGTCGGGAGGGATGTGGACGGGCTGGAGAGTGACAAGAGGACATCGTCCGCAAAGAGGGAAATTTTATGCGACTCCCCCGCAAATGGTAGGCCCTGGATACTGGGGTTAGCCCTAACCGCTAAAGCTAGTGGCTCGATACTTAGAGCAAAAAGAAGGGGGGACAGGGGGCATCCCTGTCTAGTGCCCCTAGAGTGGAGGAAGGAGGACGACAGGACCCCATTGACCACCACCCTAGATCTGGGGTGGAGATAATTAGCCCGAATCATAGTGAGGAATTTACGCGCAAACCCAAACGCCAAAAGTGTGTGAAAGAGAAACTTCCAGTCCACCCTGTCAAAGGCCTTCTCCGCGTCGAGTCCCACTAACACCGCGGGAACGTGACGCCGAGAGGCCTTCTCTATCAGGTGGATAATTCGCCGCGTGTTGTCGTGCGTTTGCCGGCCTTTAATGAACCCAGATTGGTCAGCGTGAATCAATTCAGGCATAAGGTCATTCAGCCGTTTGGCTATTATGGAGGAGTAGAGCTTCGTGTCCAGGTTTAACAGGGCTATGGGCCGATAGGAAGCACAATGTTGGAGGTCTTTCCCCGCTTTGGGTATGACAGATATCACTGCCTCGGACATAGTGCCAGAGGTCACGCCTTCGTCAGCCATTTTATTAAAAAGACGAGCCAGGTGGGAACTAATGTCAGGGGCGAACGTCTTATAAAAGAGGGCTGTGTACCCGTCCGGGCCAGGCGCTTTATGAGGCTTCAAAGCCGCGATCGCGGAGTTGATCTCGTCCACCGAAATAGGAGCCATAAGCCGGTCATTCCAGGCATCTGACACCTGGGGCAACATTAGGGACTGGAGATAGTCCCGCTGGGCGTCCGCATCTAGAGCGTCACCCTTGTAGAGTCTTGCGTAAAAAGTGCCAAAGAGGTCCGCTTTAGCCTCGTCTCTATGAATTAGTTCCCCGTCGGAACCCCGTATGCCTCCTATATATTCTCGCTCCCTTTTATCTCTTAATTGTCGAGCCAGATGCTTACCAATTTTATTGCCCTGTGTATAGGATAGGTGACGTAGTTTAAGGAGTGTGAACTCTGCCATATTGTTATAGATCGCCCGAAGTTTCCCCCGGACTGCTGTGAGATTACGAAGGGACTGTCTGGTAGGGTTCACTTTATGTGCGTGTTCAAGCTTGGACAGCTCTTCCTCTAAATATTCCCTTTCTTTCGTCCGTTGTGCATTTAGGGCCGAATTAAGGGAGATGCATCTCCCCCGAAAGACTGCCTTAAATGTATCCCAGGTAATATAATCGGAAGTATCCTCTGGCTTGTTAATAGCGAAAAATTCTGTGATGGTTTCCCTCAGTCTGGTACAGGCTTCCTTGTCCCGGGTAAGGGACGTCGGGAAGTACCATTGGGGTGTAGCCGAGGTGTTCCCCTCCCAAGAGAGACAGATAGAGAGTAGGCTATGATCTGAGACTGAAAGAGGAAATATCTTAGCAGTTTGAAGCGCCCCCTGAAGGGATTGATGGATAAAAATGTAGTCCAGTCGGGAATAGGAACGGTGGACATGTGAGTAGAACGTGTAATCCCGTGTCTGTGGAAACAGACTGCGCCAAGCGTCTAGGAGCCCCATGTCGTGCAAGCGTTGTTGTGTCTCCTGGGAGAAGGAGCCCACATCTGAGCGGTGCGAGTGTGTGCTGTCCAGTTCTTTTTGCCATGTCAAATTGAAGTCGCCCATAAGTATCAGTGGACCCTCCGCAAAATCAGTCAGTTTCCCCAAAAACGTGTGTAAGAAGGCCGTCTGGCCAGTGTTAGGGGCATAAACTGCTACCAATGTACATAACCTCCCTTTGAGGCGCCCTTTAACCATGACCCAGCGACCATCCCTATCAGTGTGCATTCCCAAAGGCTGAAACTGTGTGGAAGAGCGGAACATGAGCGCTACCCCTCTATGTTTTGTGTGTGCCGAGGACCTGTAGATCAGTGGAAAGTGTTTGTGTCGGAGACGGGTGTCGTCGGCCCTGGCCAAATGCGTTTCTTGCAGGGCTACAATATCCAGATGATGATCTATTATGTACTTCCACACCTTCTGGCGCTTTTGGGGGGAGTTAAGACCTTTAACGTTCCATGTTCCAATCGTGATGGGCATCACCTTTACCAGGGAGAACTACCTGCCCATAGGGGCCACAGGCCCACCTCCTGATGCCCGTCGATCACCTGTTTCCAAGTAAGCGGGCCGTTCCGAACCGTGTCACCAGTGTCGTTGCACCTGCCAGCCAGCCCCCAAGCGTCGAACATTAAAAAGCCGCCACCACTTCCCACCCACCCCCTCCCTCCCTTTCCCAACAGAGTCTGAACATACATTAATCAAAAACAAAACAATATCTTAACGATAATGAATTTCCCTTGATAGAACAAAAGGGAGAGCCCCCACAGGGACCAGGGGGGACGGAAGGTCCGAGGACCCCGTCCACGCCCATCCCGGCATAGGGCTGGTAGTTGGCAAAGGAAACTCTAGGTTGCCTAAAACATGTCCCAATGCTGCGGCCCAACTGCGGGAGCGCCAACTATAGCTATATGTAGCCTCGGCCAGACCCAAAGTGCGTCCCTCTCCCAGCGCCCCAGACTCCCGGCAGCTCCAATAGCCCGTTCCCCCCTCTATCCCCATCCCCCACAGATTCAACACAAGAGACATGGCTGTTCAGACGCATGATATCAGGTACAACTCAACTCCCGCAGGTCACTTATCTATACGTGGAGTCCGAAAGATAGGGGTTGCCGCCGTGTGGAGAAAATGGGGCCATGGGCCGGAGCAAAACTGTCTCTGCAGAAGTGGGAGAGGTCAAAGAGTTCGAGGTCAAACAGTAGTGTCCCTAGGGCTCTGGATTACAGTCTGGTTCAGGAAGGGGTCACACTAACCCCAGACTTCCAGGGTGCCACCAAGGGAAGGTCAACGATGACCCCTGCGTGGGCCCGCCGACCATGCAGAAGCCACGGCCGCACCCCAGGAGGGCCCCCCAGCAGCGCCACCGGCGGAGTCAGCCCCCTCTGGCGTGAGGCCCAGTAGGTCCAGACCCTCTCGGAGATCCGTGATGTGTCGTCGTTTGTTCTGGAAGTCAAAGCTGAGCCCAAAGGGGTAAGTCCATCGGTATTTGATCCTCTCCTCTCTTAACTTGGTGGTGATGGCTCTAAAAGCTTGTCGCCACGCCAGCGTGGACGGCGCCACATCCTGATATATCGCACAGGAATGACCCTGAAAGTAGGGCTGGGCGTAGTTGGCGTAGCGCCACTATGCAGAACTTTGGAAAAAATGTGTGGAAAACGAGCGCACGTCCTGAGGGTCCGTGTGCCTGGGACAGGGGTCCCTCGTGCCTGGGCAGGCTCCCCTATCTCCCCGGCCTGGCTGGGATGAGAAGCATGGACCGGCCCCGGGGACTGCGTTTCGGTCAGGGCCTGGGGTTTGGGAGCCCCCGTCCTGCCGCCTGCCAAGTGTCCATCTGCCCAGGACAAGGGTCCCTGGTGCAGAGCCCCGGAGACCTGCAAGGGCATGCGGGAGCCCTACCGCTATGGCTCGGCTCAGGGCGGGCAGATGGCAGTCCTTTCGGTCCCGGCCATCTGGTCGCACCTCTCCCCTCGGCCATCTGGTCGCACGCAATGCTTTCCAATGGGGCGACCAGATGGCCGGGCTGCCCTGGAAGTCCCGATGAGGGCTCATTTGCCTCCCGGACCCCAGCCAGGGCTCCAGGAGGTCGGGCATGTTCGCGCCCAGGGTCCCCTGAGCCTTGCGGTGCGCACGGATTCCCAGAAAGCGGGGTAGCCTTCCTCCGGATTACTAGGGGCAGGGTATGCCGGGACACCCCTCCCGGGCTGGCGGTACTCTGCCGGGGACCAGATGGGCTATGCCCGGACAACACCTCCCGAGGCATCCGGGGCTCCCTCCTCCGGCCCACGGTGTGGCAAGGTGCCCGGGACGGGCTCCATGGGTCCCGGGCAGTCCTCCCCCGGGCCCGAGAGCTCCCGTGGTCCTCCCCGTGCCTGAGGCCCAGCCGGGGTCCCCGAGCCCCCCGGGACGCGGAGCCCCTGAGCCCTGCGTGGGCAGGCGGGAGCCCTACCGTGAAGGCTCGGCTCGGGGCGGGCAGATGGGAGTCCTTTCGACCCCAGCCATCTGGTCGCACGCAATGCTTTCCAATGGGGCGACCAGATGGCCGGGCTGCCCTGGAAGTCCCGATGAGGGCTCATTTGCCTCCCGGACCCCAGCCAGGGCTCCAGGAGGTCGGGCATGTTCGCACCCAGGGTCCCCTGAGCCTTGCGGTGCGCACGGATTCCCAGAAAGCGGGGTAGCCTTCCTCCGGATTACTAGGGGCAGGGTATGCCGGGACACCCCTCCCGGGCTGGCGGTACTCTGCCGGGGACCAGATGGGCTATGCCCGGACAACACCTCCCGAGGCATCCGGGGCTCCCTCCTCCGGCCCACGGTGTGGCAAGGTGCCCGGGACGGGCTCCATGAGTCCCGGGCAGTCCTCCCCCGGGCGCCCGGTCCCGAGAGCTCCCGTGGTCCTCCCCGTGCCTGAGGCCCAGCCGGGGTCCCCGAGCCCCCGGGACGCGGAGCCCCTGAGCCCTGCGTGGGCAGGCGGGAGCCCTACCGTGAAGGCTCGGCTCAGGGCGGGCAGATGGGAGTCCTTTCGACCCCAGCCATCTGGTCGCACGCAATGCTTTCCAATGGGGCGACCAGATGGCCGGGCTGCCCTGGAAGTCCCGATGAGGGCTCATTTGCCTCCCGGACCCCAGCCAGGGCTCCAGGAGGTCGGGCATGTTCGCACCCAGGGTCCCCTGAGCCTTGCGGTGCGCACGGATTCCCAGAAAGCGGGGTAGCCTTCCTCCGGGTTACTAGGGGCAGGGTATGCCGGGACACCCCTCCCAGGCTGGCGGTACTCTGCCGGGGACCAGATGGGCTATGCCCGGACAACACCTCCCGAGGCATCCGGGGCTCCCTCCTCCGGCCCATGGTGTGGCAAGGTGCCCGGGACGGGCTCCATGGGTCCCGGGCAGTCCTCCCCCGGGCGCCCGGGCCCGAGAGCTCCCGTGGTCCTCCCTGTGCCTGAGGCCCAGCCGGGGTCCCCGAGCCCCCCGGGACGCGGAGCCCCTGAGCCCTGCGTGGGCAGGCGGGAGCCCTACCGTGAAGGCTCGGCTGGGCTCTGCTCGGGGCGGGCAGATGGGAGTCCTTTCGACCCCAGCCATCTGGTCGCACGCAATGCTTTCCAATGGGGCGACCAGATGGCCGGTCTGCCCTGGAAGTCCCGATGAGGGCTCATTTGCCTCCCAGACCCCAGCCAGGGCTCCAGGAGGTCGGGCATGTTCGCGCCCAGGGTCCCCTGAGCCTTGCGGTGCGCACAGATTCCCAGAAAGCGGGGTAGCCTTCCTCCGGATTACTAGGGCCAGGGCATGCCGGGACACCCCTCCTGGGCTGGCGGTTCTCAGCTGGGGACCAGATGGGCTGGGCCCGGACAACACCTCCCCGGCGTCCGGGGATCCCTCCTCCGGCCTGCGGCATGGCAAAGTGCCCAGGACGGGCTCCACGGGTCCTGGGCAGTCCTCCCCGGGCGTCCGGGCCCAAGAGCTCCGGCTGGCCTCCCCGTGCCTAAGGCCCGGCCGGGGTCCCCCGAGCACCCGGGAAGCGGAGCCCCCGAACCCTGCAAGGGCAGGCGGGAGCCCTACCGCAAAGGCTCGGGGTGGGCAGATGGGCGTCCTTTCGGTCCCGGCCATCTGGTCGCTCCTATCCCCTCAGCCATCTGGTCGCACGCAATGCTTTCCAATCGGCCTGGAAGTCCCGATGAGGGCTCATTTGCCTCCCCAATCCCAGCCAGGGCTCCAGGAGGTCGGGTGCATCCGTTCCCAGGGACCCCTCAGTCTCGCGATGCACACGGGTTACCAGAAAGGAGGGTGGCCTTCCTCCGGATTACTAGGGACAGGGCAAGCCGGAACCCCTCTCGGCCTAGCGGTCCTCAGCTGGACAGGCTAGGATGCTGCCCCAGCCTGGGGTCCGTCCCCGGGCCAGCCGTGTGGCACGATGCCCGGGACGGGGTCCCGTGGGCCCGGGGAGCCTCCCCCTGCTCGGCTGGGTTCAGGGGCTCCCAGGGGCCCTGGGGAGGGCGGCCTCCCCACCCTGGGCTCCGTCCTCGGTCCTGCCGCGTGGCAGGGTGACCGGGACAGGGTCCCGTGGGCCCGGGGAGGCTTCCCCTGCGCATTTGGGCCCGGGAGCCCCGGCTGGGTCCAGGGGCCCCTCCGGGCCCCGGGTCGGGTGCTCCAGCCCTGGGCCCCGTCCCCCGGCCTGCAGCTATGCCAAAGGTCCGAGACGGGCTTCCGTCGTGCCAGGGGAGCCCCCCTCGCTTGGCTGGGTTCAGGAGCTCCGTCCGGGGCCCCTGAGGGCCCGGGGGAAGGTGGCCTCCCCACCCCGGGCTCCGTCCTCGGTCCTGCCGCGTGGCAGGGTTCCTGGGATGAGGTCCTGTGGTCCCTGGGAGGCTTCCCCTGCGCCTCTGGGCTTGGGAGCCCCGGCTGGGTCCAGGGGCCCGGCTGGGTCCAGGGGCCCCTGTGGGCCCCGGGTCAGGTGCTCCAGCCCTGGGCCCGGTCCCCCGGCATGACGCTATGCCAAAGGTCCGAGACGGGGTTCCGTTGTGCCCGGGGAGCCCCCCTCGCTTGGCTGGATTCAGAAGCTCCGTCCGGGGCCCCTGAGGGCCCCGGGGAGGACGGCCTCCCCACCCCGGGCTCCGTCCTCAGTCCTGCTGCGTGGCAGGGTGCCCGGGACGGGGGTCCCGTGGTCCCGGGGAGGCTTCCTCTGCGCCTCTGGGCCCGGTGGCCCCGGCTGTGTCCAGGGGCCCCGGCTGGGTCCAGGAGCCCCTCCGGGCCCCGGGTCATGTGCTCCAGGCCTGGGCCCTGTCCCCCGGCCTGCCTCTATGCCAAGGGCCCGGGCCGGGGGTCCGTCGGTCCCGTGCAGACCTCCCCCGCTTCGCATGCTTGTCGAGGTGTCTGCGGGCCCCGGGTCGGAGGGCCCGTCAGCTCCCCCCCTCGCAGCCCCCATGGCTGGGGCCCAGCTGGGGCCCTGGGGCTCCGGTCCCCCATGCCCCGGCGCCCACTCACTCTTTC
>CAWUFW010008524.1:600000-855000 GCA_963921515.1 Calotriton arnoldi | reverse complement strand
CCGGGCACTGGTGTCGGGGGTCCACCGGGACCTGGGGAGGCTCTCCCCGGCCTGGCTAGGGTTCGGAAGCCGTGACCGGGCCCGGGGCCCGTGCTGCATCCCAGGGTCCCAGGCTGCGGGAGCCCCCCGTCCTGGAAGCAAGCCCAGGGTCCGGGCGCTGGTGTCAGGGGTCCACCGGGGCCCGGGGAGGCTCTCCCCGGCCTGGCTAGGGTTCGGAAGCTGGGACCGGGCCCGGGGCTCATGCTGCATCCCAGGGTCCCAGGCTGCGGGAGCCCCCCATCCTGGAAGCCAGCCCAGGGTCCGGGCACTGGTGTCGGGGGTCCACCGGGGCCCGGGAGGCTCTCCCCGGCCTGGCTAGGGTTCGGAAGCTGTGACCGGGCCCGGGGCTCGTGCTGCATCCCAGGGTCCCAGGCTGCGGGAGCCCCCATCCTGGAAGCCAGCCCAGGGTCCGGGCGCTGGTGTTGGGGGTCCACCGGGACCCTGGGAGGCTCTCCCCGGCCTGGCTAGGGTTCGGAAGCTGGGACCGGGCCCGGGGCTCGTGCTGCATCCCAGGGTCCCAGGCTGCGGGAGCCCCCGTCCTGGAAGCCAGTCCAGGGTCCGGGCGCTGGTGTCGGGGGTCCACCGGGGCCCGGGGAGGCTCTCCCGGCCTGGCTGCTTTCAGAAGCAGGGACCGGGCCGGGGAGCTGGGGTGGCTGGCTTTATCCGCTACGCTGGCGGAGCGGAGTTTTCTGCCCACCCCTACCTGAAAGGAGACGGAGCTTGTCGCCCTGGCAGCCTGAATGATCGCCTCCTTGACTTTGTACGAATGGAGTTTTGCCAGTATGTCGTGGGGCCTCTTTGTCTCGCCCCTGTGCCCACTCGGTGAACCCTGTCCAATTTTATTTTTAAGGTCTGAGGGCTCAGGATCTCAGCGAACAGCCCCTCCATGAACGCCTCTAGGTCGGACCCCTCCGCTCCCTCCTTCAAGTCCCTAATGCGTACATTCTCTCTTCGTGCCCTGTTCTCAAAGTCCTCCGCCTTTAGCTGTACCTGGTGGAGCTGCTCCTTAAGTGTCTGGACATCCTCGCGCACCTCGGTGGTGAGCCGTGCCTGTTCCTGATGGTGCGACTCCAGGTCCAACACTCTGGTGCCCACCGAGTCCACATCTTGCTGGAGGGAGGTCAAACGTTCTGTGAGGTCTGTGCGAAGCTGCTCCATGGATGCTGTGAGGTCCTGGCGGAGATCATTGCGCAGCTCAGTTTTAAACTCCTTAAACAGGGACAGCAAATCCGCCTTTGTGAGGGCCATGGCTTCCTCCCCAGTGTCCCTCTGCAGAGGTTGACGCTTGCCAGGGGCTATAAAGAAGTCCGATACCTTGCTTGGTGTCTTGCTCGTTACCTTCTTCGGCGGCATAGAGATGAGGCCTCCCTGACCCCCAGAGCTCCTTCCAGAAAACCGGAGGCTGTTCTAAGTGCAGCGTTCGTGAACACGGAGAGGAAGCGACGCAGGTGGTTCTCGGGGAGCACGGAGACACCAAGGGCACACTGGGCCCCTCACAGGGCACCTGTTATCACTCTCGTCCTGCCGCAGCACATCCAGGAACCATCCAGAGGGCCCAGACCGCCAAGTTGATGATGGGGCGGACGGCCCCGGCAGAGCGACAGACCCAGCGCGCGCCGGACCCAGTCGCACGGTCCCACAGCGTCAATGCGCGCCCCAGTGCAAGGCCTCCAGCGATGTCTACCAACAGCACAGACGAGGCCCACCGCTTCGGAGGCTCGGCGCTGCATAGACCTCCTCTAAGGCTGCGAAGGGACCCCCCAAGGTGAGCAGCGGCGGGAGGCGGAGCTCCGCATACCTCCAGCCGAGCCGGGTCAATGGCGAGGTGCTGACGATGCCCGAGGGTGCCGAAGCCCCGGCTCGCCACTCACGTCCGCCGCTCAGCCCAGCCGAGGCGCCACCGGAGCACCCGATCAGGCCCCCATGCAGCACCTCTCTTCGTAGGGCCCCGCCGCCATGACGAGGTCAGGCAGAGGCAGAACGGGATGGAGCAGATTCAACCGCCTTCGCCCATGCGGCCGCAGGTCCTCGCCAGGTCCCCCGGTAAGCTCAGGAATACAGCGGGGGGAAAATCTTATCCTGGGGTCCCGCATGCAGGCCCCCGCAGCCGCAGGTCCGCAGCCGCTCTCACCACTACTCCACCAGTGCCCCCCCGCCACCGGGGGGGGTCGGGGACAACTGGTCCAGGGGGCAGCAGGGCTCGTAACTCCAGGCCTTGGCCTCCGCCGGCGCTTTTCACAGTCCAGGCGCCATGATGGGGTCAGGCATAGAGAGCGGGGAGCTCTGTCACGCCTCACTCCCCCGTGGCAGGCCGCCCACCGAGCAGAGCGTGCCTCGGGCCAGCCCCAACAGTCATCCGCTCCCTCCGACTGTAGCAAGGCCACCGCTCTGCACCTCACTGACTGCACGCGGGCTCCGCTCTCCTCAGCCAGGCCCCGATGGCCATCTTGGTCTCAGCCGTATCCTTTCCCCCAGGCCGAATGAGTCGCGACAGGGCCGATTCAGGCGTCGCCGGGGCAATAGGAAGGGCTCATATGGTGCCCCATACGTTCCAACGCCGGGACATGTCGCTATCAGCGCTCCGCGCTGCCGCTGATCGCCAGAGTGAACACCGGGATAGTGCGTGGACAGGGAGCCGAGACGGTCTACGTCCGATCGGCCATCTTGCCCGGCCAAGCCCCCTATATATCCTTTTTAACTGTTTTTAGTGTAAGACCATTTTTTTATTTTATTTGTGATCATGGGTATGTGAAATATTTCTATGTACTTTTATGGTCTATTCCTAATCAGACTGAATAAAGATATTGATTGATTGGTTGATTGATCGCATCATTAACTCACTGCAACCTTCATTTGTAAGTGTTAGTATTGAAGTGTTAGTATTGAAAACTGTTTCTGATCATTTGAAAGCCATTTTGAACCTATCAGTGAAATTCATGAAGAAGTCAAGGCGTTGCAATCAAGCTTGTTTGAAAATCTGTAGATTGATCAGGGGTTGAGAAGATGGGGATTATCGATAAATCACTTCTTCTGTACACAGAGATATGTTTGCTGTGGAGCCGCAAAATGCTGATAACACCAAACTCCATGATGAAGTCACAATGTTTCTGGAGGAGAAAAGAGATTATGCCGAATCATTGTGCGACAAGGACTTTGTTCTAAAGATCACATATTTGGCAGACATACTTTTGTAATCAAACAAACAGAATTTGTACATACACAGGGAGCGGAAGGAGGCAATATATTTGCAGCTGACTACAAAATTTGAAGTTTAATTAAAAAAACTAGTATCGTGAAAGAACAACATTGAAGACCACATGTGAAAATGAGGTGAAACAATTCCATGGCATAATCCTCACGATCTCCGCACAATATGAATGCATTGAAAGAAAACGTTGATTGTTTCTTCCTTGAACAGATGAAAATCTGTCATTAAAAGACCAGGCTTACGAATCCATTTCACTGTGACATGAATACAGGGATATCGATAAAGACCGGCAAGAACTCATCGATCTGTCCGAACAAACCTCGTTAAAAGTGAATTTCAAAGGCCAAAAATTGACAAAGTTCTGACTGTCAGTTCAAGAATCGTTTCCAACTCTTTATACTGAAGCTTTGAAGGTGCTGCTCCTTTCCACATCTTTGTAAATTTATGAATTTGGATTTTCAGAGATGGTAGGAACCAGAGCCAAACTTCTAAACAAACTGCAGTTGTCGAACTCCTTCCGCCTGAAAATGACTACCATCAACATGAACATCAGTGACACAATCAACAGGAACCAGAAACAAGTACACCCTCTGCACTCGTCTCATCATGATAAATAGATCCTTTTTGGTAAAATAATATTGATATTAAAAATTAAATGTAAAAAAAAGAGTATAAAAAAATACCTAAATTAAAAAAATTGCCCTAACTAAAGCTAGGTGGGCCATGAAAGTTTGTTGTTGGAAAAAATGAGTCACGGTTTTAAAATAATGTTTGGGAAGCACTGTCTTAGAGGAAGTTTTGATTTCTTGACTGTAGCTGCAAATATTGAATGGAGAACTCAAATGGATTTCTTGGCAAACGAGTTACAAGAAACAGTATGTAACGCCTGCTTTTACAGTACCAGCAAACCCATACCTAAAAAATAGTGCTGTGGATTGCCACCTTTCTCCTCAAGAAAGGCCTGATAGCTGACATAAGAAGATATAGGATGGGCATAATGATATTGAGATCGGAACAATCGCTGCATTCGACAATGCTAGTAGTAAAATGGCCAGCTTAAGTCAAGGGCACACAGCAATAACATGAAGTCGCTTTGTTAGAAGCACACTGCACTACCATCAAACTACAGATTGCGCACCAGCATTAAGAAAGGGTCTCTAGAGCATGCCATGCTTCCATCTTCTAAACAGTAAGCTAGGAGCATCTGACAAGTCAATGAGCCAATTAGCTACTAATGCCCACAAAACGAGTGGCCTCTTAATACTGATGAGGCTAAGGGCAGTAGCAGTCGTCTGCCCCATCTGAACTTTAAAGTTTTTACAGAGCTGAAACCTTGGTGTGAATGTCTGAAGAACATGTGGAACTACTGGAGGAATGGGACCTGGAATTACCTATCCCCCAGTAATTCTCAATTTCTCAGTGGACCCTCAGGATCCAACTCATAAGAGGCCAGATTTTTCCTACCCGCGGAGTTACCAGTTCCCCAGTATCACTATCTCTAGAGCTGTAAAAATCCGACCCATTTTCCGAACACCTAAAATACCATGGTGATACAGCTTTTATAGCTCTGTCACTGAACCACAGGCTGAACACCAAGCTCAAATGCTACTGAATACCAAGTCAAAAAGTTCACTGTCAATTAATTGAGCCTATGGATTAATGTCAGACATCACTAACATCAAGCATTTGAGGTGAACAATACAGAGCATGACTAAAAAATCACAAGACATGCCACACAGCTCATAACAGTACCATAAAGCAACAAGGTAAAATGTATACAGCAGTAGCATGTTTCCACCAAATTTCACTTGGCACACATCACTAAATTCAAGCGTAGTTCAAATCTCTCCTATAGAGGCACAAGTACTATTACATCTAGTGTTAAACAATGTTTAGCAATGTATTGAGTCGAGTAGGCTGATTTAGAGTTTGTCTGACAGAACTTCCATCCACCAGTGTGTGAAAGGAGGTGGGGGACTCGACACCCATTGCCCCACTGGTGACAGGTGGGCTGCCACATTTGGGGCGAGATTTACTATTGTTTGATGCAAGGTGATGCAGCAAGGGAAGATGCTGTGCTGCGCTGTGTTAGTGGGACAGAGCAGAAATATGTATGCTGCAGAATTCAGCACACATGCAAAGAGGAAGTAAAAAGGAGAAATAAAGATATTTTTCCTCGTTATGCCAGCCTCAGGTAGGCACAAACCTGTGTTTTGTTGTTTTAGTAAATATGGGTTTGCTCCAAAATACATGTGTAGCAACACAGAGACATCTATGTTGCACCTCCCTGATGCAGGGTAACCTAAGGCAGTGCTATGCTCTGCCTTGAGTTACTTTTGGGATAAAATCCCAAGGGCTTGGTAAACCCAGCATAGTGTTATGTTTCATATAGAGGCCCTAATATAGACGCGTTCATATATGCTGTATATGGTCATATTCGCATATGCCCTATTATGGTCATAACCGTATATGCCCTATTTTGGTCATAATCGTCTATGCCCTATTATAGTCATGATCTCCTATGCCCTAATATAGGCATGATCTTTCACCTACATTAGTTCCCTACAGTACACAACGAGCTCTGAGGGTTGAACGTTATCTAGTCTGTGGTTAGAACACTGCAGGGTTTTTCCCGAACACAGGCCTACAATGTACTCATAAATTATGCATGAGCATTCACCAGCTACATCTCCCGCATAATATATATGTACAAAGTTCACCCCTGACGTCTTCCTCATGTCTAACAAAGACCAATACAGACCATACTGAGGGATGAGACACTTTAGGGTATAAATACACCACATCTTGCCACGGTAAGATAGAGGGAACCGAGACTTCCATGCTGACACACTGACCAGAGACGCTGAGGCTCCTGAATGCAGTCGTTCCAGCTGACAGCGGTCTAACACAGCCCTTGCTGGGTGTCCAACTCGAGACCAGGATGGGGTCCCACACCCTCTCTATTCAGGTAATGGGTTCGACTAAATCCTAGAAGGATTCTTGGCTCTTAGGCTTTTAGACCTACACACTCAGGTACATCTAGTTAGGCATCGTAGGAGTACGCGCACTTTTCATAATGCTTTTTATATTCATGTATGTATTCATGATTCTTGCAATTTGGTAGAACTGTACTATCCCGTCACTCTTATCGTACTGCTGATAATATATCTCTGCTATTGTCTGCTGGTTGCTGCAGCACATATATTTTACACTAGAATAACAACTGTTCAATAAATACTTATTGTAACGCCCAGACTGTTTATTCTGTGTAACTCTCTGAGACAAACCGAATAAGTAAGCACGAGTGACTGAGCGAAAAGTAGTACATTGTTTCCACGATTCTGAGGGATCAGGGTTCTCATGATCTAAGGTTGCCAGAAACTAATCTCTCCCCAATAGAAGGAGATTCTAGTGGCACTGTGAGCTAGCTAATGCAAATCCGGCTAACATACGCGGTGGGGGTGCACAGAATCAGTCTAACACCAAGCCCACGGTTCATGTTATCCAAACGCGCAGGTCCTACAGGGGTACTATAGGAACTACACGACATGGCGCCGCCAACGTTGGTTGGGTACTTATTTAACAGTAGAATCTGAATAGTTCAGTCGTGCTATTCTCAGAGAACCTACTCACAAAACCCCAGAGACGTCTGGAGTGGGTGGGCACAAACTCCGCCACAGCTGAGTAGGCGAGATATCCTATTTATCGGCTGTTGGTTAATCAAGCTTGAAGGACATTTAGTTCCTAAATTGTGCATAAAACCCTTATCTTAGTTCTCTTGGAAAAGATTTTCTTTTCAAAATGACTGAGAGCGATGAAGAAAGAGTAGATCTGCAGGTCTCAGCCGGAGAACAACCCGAAAAAGCAATTGAACTTGCACCTAAATTCAGACATACGCTCACCATGAAACTATTAAAAAATGGTTTACCACCAAGGGGTAGCGTAGTAGCCCTCGTGATTGAGGCACACGAATCAAATAAAACAGAGGTATTCTATTCATGGGTTACATTCCCAGCAGCAGATGCCGTAACAAAGACATTTTACTACTACATAGAAGGAGATGCACCAGCGGAATACTGTCCATTCGATGACATAGAGATTCCACTCACGTACCAGGAACACCTATACTGGTTTAAAGGCGCCCTACCCCACTTAAGAGCAAGAGTAAGACTAGGCCCGCTCGGAGGAGACGGGGCCACATGGCCAATACTAGCGGCTTACACACCGCACCCTGACATTGACACAATGCCACAGCCAGAATTACTCATACAACACAGAGATTTAATTAAAATCTACAGAAACTTGACACAATTCGTCATGAGGACTCTCACAGTTCAACCAACAACAGTTGCAACAAACGGGACCCAATACCAGGGTACAGCAACTAAAATTACTCCTCAAACATTACACGCGGTAATGGGCAAAATGCCCGCAAAACGCGAACAAATACCATTCTGGATAGCTCAGAAAATAACTCAGCTTGAGGCAGTATTCCCGAATACTACCACCTATGATAAACACAGAATACTAACAATCTGCTTGCCCATGGGGATCACACCACAAATAGAGGACTGCACCTCTTGGGGTTCAGTCTTTGCTGCCATATATACCAGAACGCATGGTATCCCGTCATTAGCAGTAGTACCTGAAGTATTGAGACAGATACAAAATGAGTAAGGAGCAGAACCTGCCCTAAACTTAGGGATGAAGTTACTAAATAACTTTGACCAGGTATCAGCCATACTACTAGCTAATATTAAAGGGGAAGCAGCAGCTTCAGTGGCGATCCGCCAACGCCTAAGGGAGTTCAGTCCGGTGGATCAACAACACGGACTACCCAAAATAATTGAAACTGCATATGCAGAACTAGGCAGAGACAGCTTAGGTGGGAAAGCATTAAAACCACAACTGGTGGGCAGTCCTGAAAAGAACACTACCAAGCAGACACCTACTTCTTCTAAAAAGAAGTGGGAAAATAAAAAACAACAAAAGTCTAAAGATAACAGATCTCAATCCAGAGGTAGGTCTCCTCTACAGGAGCCCTCTGAAAGGAGGTATAACCTCAGGAATAGGGATAATATTAAAAAACCTGACAGGTATCAGGATACTGATACACGTTCCTCTCGTTCCTTTCAGGGTTCATCAAAAAACTCTGAGAGGGAAGGACGGTCAGAGGAGCGTACAAAGTCCAGAGACACGGAACGCGCTGCGGACTACGCACCTAAAAAAGAAGATAAACAAAAATAAAAACCTCAGTTCAAAAAGAAGGAGGTGGCAGGTCTCAAGATCAGACATGCCCAGAATTCTGAGGACACAGCTTCTGAACAGGGAATGGGCTCTGACGATGCTAGACAGCGCAGCAGAAGTAACAATAGCTCGCCAGAACCTGAGGGAATTTCTGGTGACAGCGGAGTTGAGTGAGTATATCACGGTGGAAACACCTGATACTCGGGTAAGTGTCCCACATAAGTTACATGAGATAACACTCCGGATGGAGGGGGACAAGCCCAGGAAAATTAAAGGTCTATTTTGGAAAAATCTCTCACCTGGATATGATATCCTATTAGCAGAGCAAGACTGGCCGCCAGCATTCATCATGGAGTGCCCTAAGGGAGAAAAGGTAATTTTTCCAGAATTTTTCCGACCTCGTTCCCATACATTTAAAACATGCATAAGCGCAGGAGTGGGCTGGTTGCCCTAGCTCCAGCATTGTACAAAAATCATGCTGGTTGGGATGAGGATTCAACCCACCACGTGATCCCGTTAAAAGTTTCCCCAAATGCTCAAAGGCAATACCCTATAAAGCAGGAAGCTAAAAACAAGTCAGGGAGATCCTAGATCAACTTGAATACCAGGGTGTGATAGAAAATTGCACTTCACCTATGAACAATCCTTTGTTCCCCGTATCAAAACCTGACAACACATATCGTTTAGTTTTAGATTACAGACATTTAAACACTTGCACAAAGACATTTGCAGTTCAAAATACACACAGTGCCGCATTAATGAATAACATTGTGCGACAAAAATACAAAACAACACTTGATATCTCAAATTGATTTTTCTGCCAAAAGATAGCGCCTGAAAGCAGGTATTTGACCGCATTCTCAGCACTAGGGTCCCAATGGCAATTTTGTCATTTGCCACACGGGTATAAGAATAGCCCGGGGTTGTTTTCAGCAAGGGTAACAGAGTTATTCCAAAATTTGGATGAAGAAGCATTGTCCTATGTAGATGATATTTATCTGACGGACGAGGACTTACCGAGGCACCTGACCAGGGTGAGCACCATTATTATGGGATCCGCCTCTGAGGGCTATAAATTTAATTTCAAAAAATCAAAAATTGCCCATCTCAATGTCCTGTTCTTAGGGTATGAGCTGTCAAGTAAAGGAAAAAGCCTAACAGCTAACTTTTTAGAAAAGTGTGCGCTGCTCCAACCTCCAAAATCATTAAAGAATTTACAATCAATTCTGGGATGCCTAAATTTTGGTCGAACATACATTTTGGATTACGCAGAAAAAGTAAAACCTTTCTACGTCTTAATAAAACCTGATTTTTCAGTCAGACCATGGACACAGGAACATACAAATATCCTGCGTTCCCTACAGGAAGACATGATAGCTTCTAAACATTTACTGACATGCGTAAACGTAGGCAACTTAGTGATCTGAGCAATAGCGGGTCAATGTGGGTACACTTATTTAACTTTCAATGAAGGCAAAACGGTACCAATCGCATACAAATCACACCTGTACACAAACGCAGAGATGCGTTTTACTTCAACAGAAAAAATCCTGACAGCAGTGCAGACCGCTGTAGCAAGAGAAAGAGCTCTGGCTCAGGGTAAACACATAATAGTCGTGACCCCAGTACCAGCCTTAGAGGCTGTTACAAAGGCTAGCATTCCTAATGCGAAAGCCTTACATCCCAGATGGATACAATGGGCTAATTCTCTTACTGCAACGGATGTTGAATACAGATTTGATCCAAGTTTAAAAACACAAGCATTTCTGCAATACGAACAAGAATATCCTCTACCAAATGAGATTTTGCCTCTAGATCTGTATGAATACATTATTTACACTGACGGATCTGCTCAACCGTCCATAGGGAGTAAGCAAGCTTACAGCGTAGCGTTTGCAATCGTTAAAGGTCGCATGCACGATGGAAAGTTCCATCCAAGTTGCACTAAAACGCAATCTCTTGGAGACTGCACGGCTCAGTTAGCAGAATTAAAAGCACTAATACTGGCACTGGTAAATACGGAACACGAATTCCCCACACTAATTGTGTGTGATTCCTTTTACTGTGTACAGTCGTACAATGAATATTTACATCATTGGGAACAAAACAGGTTTAAAGACGCGAAAGGTGGCACAATTAAACATAAAATGCTATGGAAACAGGTAGTGGAGTTGAGAAACGAACTACCAAGGGCTCACGTGATACATACACTGAGTCATCAGCGTGATGGCGTTCATGTTGAAGGGAATTCATTGGCTGATGAAGCCGCAAAGGGGGCTGTACGCACAGCGTCCGTAGCTGCAATCACTCATTCAAAAACGAGAATAGACGGCGAGATTTTGGTAGCTGTCAATGCTTCACGCAAAGGCAGCACAGCAGTACCTAAGAAATTTCCACTCAAGTACTCCTACAAGTTAGATGCACAAAATATTCCATTTGCTCAGATTCCTGGAGTGGGGGATAGGGTAATACCAAATATGGATCGTAGGCAAGGCTTAATTCTAGCAGCACACGAGGGTTTGGGCTCTGCGCATACAGGCGTTACAGCGACTATTTCTTTATTGAAACAGCGCTACTGGTGGCCAGGGTTAACAAAGCAGACCAAAGACTATGTCTTAAAGTGCGACATCTGCCAGCCACCGTAACACGCCCAGCGCAGACACCATTACTAAAATCAGACATACCACTCGCATGTGTTTATTTGGACCACTGCGGACCCCTACAATCGGATGGGGCCATGAAATATATCATGGTTGCAGTGGATTCCTGCTCTAGATTCCTATGGGTTTGGCCTCAGTGCTGTGCTGACGCTCGAACTGTTATAAAGATTTGCGAGTCTTTATCGGCACATATGCAGCTGGCACGTTACATTCTGACCGTGGCCCGGCGTTTAGCTCTCAGGCTTACAAAGAGGCCATGGAAGGAATGGGCGTAGCATTGCGGTACTCCTCTCTGTACCATCCTGAGGGAAATTCGGTTGTGGAGAGGAAAAACCGGGACGTAAAGCAATCTTTAACAGCTAGGGTATTAGGCAAAGGCGGTAGATGGGTCGATCACCTTTATGGGGTCCAAAGAGCAATAAACAATCAGCCAAGAAGCTCTCTAGGGGGTGTCACTCCTTACGAGGTCCTATTTGGGACAAGAATGTGGGTACCTGATCTTGATTGTGAAGGCGCAGTGGCGCATGAAAAACAATTTGATATCCATGATCGTTTGACTGTTTTACAGGATCTAAATGTATCCAGGACACAACAAAGCAACGTCCACTTAAAACAGACCGCCACTGAGGAAGTCAAGGCAGTAACGACAAGACATGTCTGGATCCAAAAAGTTGGGGATCTGGTCAGAGAGAAGATTGCAGACAAGAAAGAATTCGGACCATCCTACAGAACAGCTGTACCGGTCCTAGCAATCCAAGGCACAAGAATTGTACTTCTGCTGCCTCTTGCCGGAAAAAAGGAGAAAAGATTTGTCTCAATCGACGTAATCAAACCACAATATGTGGCCGATACTAAACAGTAGGCCTCGTGGACTCCACAGTAGCAGACGCCCTCCTCTCGCTACAATCCAAGAAGTTCAAACAGAAAGACTCATCACGTTTGAAGAGCCACCTGTACGGAATGAAGGACTAAGCAACAATACTATGGAACTCGTTCCACTTCAACAAGAAGAAAATCAACTAAGCAACCAAGTTGTAATAAGAACGACTACAGGCGTCTACGTCAACATGCCTCGTCAAGAGCAAAATCCAATTTCAACAAATCCCGATGCAATTCCAACAATTGATCGAACTGCTTCTGGCTATTTCATGAACTTTGATACGTTTTCACTGGATCCAAGCGAGCCGGAAACGATGCCAGCCAAAAACTCACACAAACAGAAACTCATTGACTTTTGGAACTTTTTTAGAAAGACTTACCTGGTGTCACCTTGGATAGAACTATGGTATATCACTGGAATTCTATTTTTCCTTTTCTGGCTAGGTTTAATTATAACTTTTAGTATGCTTATTAATGGACGATATCTCCAGCAGAGCTCTACAACCCAAAGAGTCAATTTGATTTTAAAGCCACACCAGTCTTCACATCGTGAACCAAGAGACTTGTCTTCAGTGAACATCACAGCAGTTCCTATACCCGACGGTATAGTATGGGACAAGATTGATTTTGATATATTCGGTCCAACTGAACTTTTAAAGCTTAAACTTGTATTTTAAATTTCTTTAAGTGATATCATTACCTCCAGTACATTTTCTGATGATTGGGACACTGAAACTGCATAATATGATGTCTGATTTAAAAATAACTGCAGAATTTTCGAACAATGAAATGTTAGAAGGTACTTCAGACTATGATACATTGTACTGTTACCAACATTATGGTCATTATTTCTTGCACAAATCTATAACACCTAGAAATGTATTTGAATACCACCAGTGGGAACACTGCCCAACACCTTCAAAAGGTAGTTCGCAAACTTTTACACAGAAGTTCACATACTTTTCAGGGTTTAATACATCTGACCTGAAGTCATTTTATTACAAAGTGGCAACAACATCAGCACAGAAAATTATGTTGACTAACACCAAACAGATTTACTCTGCTTCCTTTATGGCCCAGTTGTCTACACAGGGTTTCAACCTATGGAAGGACACTATAGATTTAAACTCATTCTGGGGTTCTAGGGACTGGCAAGTCCAGGTAACAGAAGCAATTTTAAAGCATGCCTCATTCCACAACAGATGATATTTCTAAATGACACTGTGCAACAGACATCCTGTCTTGGATTAGCCAAGAACAAGGAAATGAACTCGCCTGGGTTTCCAGCACCATCACAGATGGGTGGGGGGCAAAAGTCAACTACACATGGAGTAGGATTAGATGACATTCTCCAGTACAACAGGTCAGATCCCAATTGGACAGAATGGCTGATTTGGCCCATTGACACAAACACGTGTCAACAGAGATTCCTAGGTATAACCGAGGGGTTTAGTATCAGTAGGCCAGATACACGCTATGTACCCAGGGGTAGTGACATCCTATAGTGTTGGGAAGTTGTGCCTTGATTGGCTAGAGACCTCAACACTCACAGAAGTAAAACATCACTTGACCTTACACCTGATGTAGACCTTAGGTATTTCCAGCTAGGCCCAAGGCAAACACGTCAGAAACGTTTCATATATGCTGGCATTTATGCCTATTATAATGAAAACTGGAAAATATCCCAACTGGAGGCCGCAGAAAGAATACGGGAAATAGACCGTATTAACTTAGAGAAGGCATTAGCTGTAGTGGATAATGGGTTAACAACTGTGACCTCCAGGATTTACTCCTTAGGCAACATTCAGCAATCGACATATTAGAACAAGATCTGGCCTTGTTACAACACGGGCAATCCCAATTACGTTCTATTATGATGTTAAGCTGGACGCTGCAATCTCTGCATGCAGGCTATGTGCCCTGGCGTTTTATAAACACCACGTCTCTGTTTTCAGAATACAATCTAACTGATAGACAGAAATGGCACAAAGGGGAGCCAAATATACAATGCTGCGTATTGAGAAACTGGAAAGGTTACCATTCACTGTAGCCGAATTACCATCAACTGAATGGCTAATTCATGGCCAAATCACTCTGCCGGTCACTACGTTTCAGTTTCAATATTGCCTTGAGCAAAGACAGGCAGGCAAATATGTAAAAATGGGTAAGGGTTACATTAAGGAAACTTGGGAGTTACCCTATAGATATCGATGCAGGAATGGGGATCGAGAAGTGTATCTGAGTGGTACAAACTGCAAGAAAGCTTTAAGCAGTTCTCTCATGTGTCAGGATATTTCTCTGCACGGAGCATGTAGTGGTTCGGTAGCGAATCTATCTTGTCACATGTCAGGGACCCCAGAGGCCATGATCACACCGGTTTTCCAGCTGCTCTCGAATGGGAGTTACTTGATGCTAAATGATCAAGGTTGCTGCGGGATGCTTCCGGGCATCGCCTATCTGGTCACTGTTAACTCCAGGGTTACTTGCTGTATGCAAGTATTGTTTCCGCCACTGAACACAGTCAGGGAGGCGCCGTTATGGCCTTTGTTGAATGTTTCCTTTATACAATTTGATACTTTGAGCAGACTGAAAGCCATGCTTTTACAGCAACCCGTGCCCTTAACCTATGCTCGAGAAACCTTTGAACTTCAAGTTGCAAGGACCTCGACTGAGATACAGGCGCTTATACGTACGAACTGCCCCTTTCATTTCGCCCAAATGGTGGGTCGTATCTTTAACATGTCTGATACGAGCGGTATTGTACACCTATTTAAGACCATAGGGTCAGGACTATTAAGCACCTTTCAGACAGTCCTTGGCGTAATCCCAAATTTTATACACTCCGTATTGGGAAGCGTCTTTGGGGGTCTCCCGCTTATCCTGTTCCTAATTGCAGGAGTCCTGATTGTAATCTTACTGCTACGCAATGGACGGCCCAATTTCCGAGGAAATGGCTAATGTACTCATGGAGCGGAAGTACCGTGAACGCATGGTACAGCTTCTGGGAATACCTTGCCTAAGAGAACTGAACGCCTCTTGGTTTCTATCGTTTAGACCAGTCTGGGTGGACTGCATCTTACCTGTTCTTCGATGCCTGTTTTGCGGAGAATAATGCACGTTGGATCTCTGTCTAACGTTTCCATCAGATACGCCTCCGGACATGGATGCTCTGCTGGACCCCCTAAAGGCTCATGCTCTGCATTGTCCCCAGCGTCTTCCAATTCTGATGAATGCATTCCTTGAGAATCCACAGGTGCCGTTTGCTCCTGCTGGGTTAGGTGGTTCCTCCACAGGCACTCAGGTAACAACTGCCGCGCAAGCTGCCGCAGTACCGACTGTTGGCAGTGCTGAATTCCATCTATGTGCGATTGACGTTCTCTGTGAGGCGTTGGATTTGTCGTCTGCAGTAGCTAACACTGATAATGCTGTATCTCCCAGCCAGGACACTTAATCTTGTATTGGCTCATCGCGTCCTGGGAAAGAATTCGGCTTCTCCACTTCGTTTTATAAATAAACAAACTAAATTTGGAACACTCCCTAAGTTGACACTTTCACTTGAGAAA
Source organism: Calotriton arnoldi (assembly GCA_963921515.1). NCBI lineage: Eukaryota > Metazoa > Chordata > Amphibia > Caudata > Salamandridae > Calotriton > Calotriton arnoldi. Next base: position 839,404 of record CAWUFW010008524.1, on the reverse strand, counting down.
GAGTGGCCTTCTTCTGCTTGTAGTAATGCAACTTTTATAAGTGAGAAAGACTTGACTTTATCAAGTGGCAACAAAAGAATAAGCTGACTTTTAACATTTTTTATCATTTTTAAATGTATTTTTAAAAACCATGTTTTTAGCTGTTTTTAAGAGAATTTTTAAATTGTCCAGATTTTAAGTATGGTCATTGTCATCCAATTCGAAAGTGGAGTGGGTGTTATGTTTCATATAGAGGCCCTAATATAGACGCGTTCATATATGCCGTATATGGTCATATTCGTATATGCCCTCTTATGGTCATAATCGTATATGCCCTATTTTGGTCATAATCGTCTATGCCCTATTATAGTCATGATCTCCTATGCCCTAATATAGGCATGATCTTTCACCTACATTAGTTCCCTACAGTACACAACGAGCTCTGAGGGTTGAACGTTATCTAGTCTGTGGTTAGAACACTGCAGGGTTTTTCCCGAACACAGGCCTACAATGTACTCATAAATTATGTATGAACATTCACTAGCTACATCTCCCGCATAATATATATGTACAAAGTTCACCCCTGACGTCTTCCTCATGTCTAACAAAGACCAATACAGACCATACTGAGGGACGAGACACTTTAGGGTATAAATACACCACATCTTGCCATGGTAAGATAGAGGGAACCGAGACTTCCATGCTGACACACTGACCAGAGACGCTGAGGCTCCTGCATGCAGTCGCTCCAGCTGACAGCGGTCTAACACAGCCCTTGCGGGGTGTCCAACTCGAGACCAAGACGGGGTCCCACACCCTCTCTATTCAGGTAATGGGGTTCGACTAAATCCTAGAAGGATTCTTGGCTCTTAGGCTTTTAGACCCACACATATGCTAGTTACACTCAGGTACATCTAGTTAGGCATCGTAGGAGTACGCGCACTTTTCATAATGCTTTTTATATTCATGTATGTATTCATGATTCTTGCAATTTGGTAGAACTGTACTATCCCTTCACTCTTATCGTACTGCTGATAATATATCTCTGCTATTGTCTGCTGGTTGCTGCAGAACATATATTTTACACTAGAATAACAACTGTTCAATAAATACTTATTGAAACGCCCAGACTGTTTATTCTGTGTAACTCTCTGAGACAAACCGAATAAGTAAGCACGAGTGACTGAGCGAAAAGTAGTACATTGTTTCCACGATTCTGAGGGATCAGGATTGTCATGATCTAAGGTTACCAGAAACTAATCTCTCCCCAATAAGAGGAGATTCTAGTGGCACTGTGAGCTAGCTAATGCAAATCCGGCTAACATACGCGGTGGGGGTGCACAGAGTCAGTCTAAGACCAAGCCCACGGTTTATGTTATCCAAAAGCGCAGGTCCTCCAGGGGTACTATAGGACCTACACGACAATAGATTTGTCATTGGGGCCAGAGGCAAAATGTGAGTAAATCTGGGACTCAAAGTTTTCTGCTAGGGCGATAGTTGTTTCTCTACCAAGTGGTGATCTCCACCATTGTTGGGGAAAAATCTGGTAGAAAGCCCTCCAATGTCTGAATAGCTGAATTTTCACCACAAAAGTGCAGTCTCTGGAAATATGCTCTTAAAGTGAAGTTACATATTTCGGGGCTTATTTATGAAAACTGTTGCATCTCTGCGTGAAAACAGTGATTCAACAGTTTTCACTGTGCCCTCCTTGCGACATGATGGATGCGTCATATTTACTGTATGACGCATCATGTCACAAGGAATGACAGATAAGTCAGTATTACTGACGTATCTGTCAGCGCAAAACTGACGCATTGCTGGGGTGTGTCTGAAAACAGACACAACTCCAGCAATGTGTCCTTTCACATGGGGCAAGCCCCATGTGAAAGGGCCTGCATCAGTCTTATGCAGGAGTAAGAAATTGACCCAATGGCATCCTAGATGTGGCGCACTGAAATCTTACAGATTTCAATGTGCCACTTCTATGAGGCTTTTTGCTGGGAAACGCCCACCCTGCACAGGGGTTTACAAAGTGACGCAACTGCCCAGATGCGTCACTTTGTAAATAGGGCATAACATGGCGCATTTTTTATGCCGCTGGTGCGTCACAAAAAGTGACGAATCGGCAGCGTAAAAGTGATGCAAGGGCTCATAAATAACCCCCTTAGTGCCCATCCATGCAGTCTCTGTGCGGGGTGATGCCACACAACTTACTCACCTATTTAGCAAAGTGTGTCACCCTTTGTGTAGGGTTCTTTCATAATGCCCTCTCTGCGAATATATTGGTGGATCTGCTAATGTAGATAAGGGGGCTGAAATGTCAACATGTTTGGAGGCAGCCTATGTTGGCAAACACAATGTTAGAGCTGGAGGCAGGGACGGTTTTAACGCTAGTGGCACCCAGTGGGGCAATCTTTTGGGCACCCCTCCTCCCCATGATCTCTTTCTCCATGAATTCACTCATTACCGCTCTCCAACAGAGCCCCTCATCTCTCCATAGCCCCTCTAACATACATTTCATTTTATACATGGCGCTACTCATAGTTCACTCACACTCATTTTTATGATCTGCACGGGACACATTCTTTACAGTAGGCACACTAACCCTCTGCGCTACTTTAGTATGAGTAAAAACTCCCCCTCCTTTGTCCCAGGTTATCGCCAGGTGCGTCTGTACTGGTCACATCTTTAGTCCTGCCAGAGGTCACTCTGTTGAATGGATGTCCACCATGTGTCAACCCCGAAGTCGACTGTCCAAGCACAAATGGAGAAGCCGCAGTTGTGTGCTTTTTAGCACAATGACAGTTCCACCTGCATCCGCATCTAGGCCACAGACCCAACAGACAGTACAGCACTCGAGCAGCAGGCTGGCCTCTGAACAGTTTGCGCCACTAAAACACCCTCACTACGCCATCCCTGCTCATTTCTTGCAATATAAACTTTGGAAATGAAACCTAAAGTTTTAGGGCTTGGCTACGCATGTCGGCGGATCGCGGGCCGTCAGCACTCCCACTTGACACGTCTTCGGGCCTGTGTAGGGCTCTAAGTGCCCCAGGAACAGCCGGGACTAATTAGACAGCTTTGCTACATGCTTAATGCTTTCTGACACCGCAGCGCGACAGTTAAAGGAAACACGAAATCCCGTAGCATCATCTGCCGTCAGCAGCAGTGATTTATGTTGGTTTCTGTGCACTGAGCAAATCCAATTATGGGGCCGGCTGAAAAATGCTTCTGAAGGGAACGCAATTTTAAGCCCAAACACCCCTGCTGCTCCGTCTGTGTGAGCAGGCGCACAGGGCCGGGCTGGCTGAGCCTCTGCAGTCAGCTTGAAGGAGAGAAGTGGTGCACATGCCTTTCCGAGGCCCTGGCCCACCCAGGCTGGCTCCTGGAATACTGTGGAGGGATGTGCTCGGGCGCAGGGCTGCACATTGTCTGGATGCGTGCTCTGTTTTCTGTGTCAGTTGGAGCATATCATGAAATTACAAAGCGAACACATTTGAAAATTGAAGTAGCTGGTTGCCAAGGGTTACTGCGTTATGTGTTATCACTGCGGGATTTAAATTAGAGGCATGTTTTCGGGACTGCTTGTAGGAATTGATGCAATGACAGTAACGGCTCCATTAGTTTCCTCAATCAGTGCTGGTTCAAAGACATGCCTTTTGTTCCTTCACAGAAAAAGAACCACCGAGAATTAGGGACATGTGAAAGGTGAGAATCATTTTAGTGTGAGGATGTCACACTCCGCCCTCATTAATTTTTAGGTTTCGCTTGCGCTGTGCTTGTTAAATCTATTGTACTGAATATAAATCTTAAAAGGGGCTTACATCCCGCCCTTGCTTTCCATTGGTTCATGTGCATACCACATACTTTTCCTCCATTTCTATTGGCTGTATCATACTATTTCCTGTGTGCTCTTATCATTCTCCCATGGCCAAAGTACTGTTTTCATCTGCGCACTCACCAGTCCCCCAAGGCCCAAAAAAAACTCACTTACCTGTGATAGCAGGCCGCTGCCTCTCATCCGTCCTCTTCTTCCTGTCTCAGGTCTGCAGCAGAATGCAGGAAGCAGCAGGAAGCACCCTCGCACCTTCCCGATACCCAATCACAATGCTGCAATGCAGCGTTGTGATTGGTATGAGCGCCATGGATCGGCGCTCAGCCAGGGAAAGGGGGCCTGGGCATGTTCTCCATGCAGGCTGCAATGCAGCCTGCATGGAGAAGATGCGAAGTGCGCATGAATGTTTGGCCGGCACAAGATGGCCGGCCAAACAGTCATGTGCACTTAGGAGTGGGCAAACCACTCTTTCCCTGCTCCTCTGTAGTCGGAGCAACCCCGCCCGCCCCAATAGTTGCAGCTGCAGAAGGAAACATAACATTATTATCATTTTATATTAGCAGAGGAGCCACCACTGGGCCTAGCTCATTTTTCACACAAAGACGCTCGTTACTCAGGTACTCACAGTAACCTAGTACTTCAATGTGTGCAACTCATACTTTGTTCAATATTCTGCGTTCCAAAGAAAATCCTCCGCTGGTTTGTTACAGATTGCTTAACTTGTGTGTGGCTTCATTATATTTGGAGTGGGTGTGTTTAAACAAAACAAAGACAAAGCTGGATTTACCCTGAAACACATAATTACAGAACTTGGGGGGTGATTAGGATGGGGGGCGGACTTAAGTCCGCCCGCCACCCTAGCGGTAACGGGACCGCCCGCCTGCCATGCGGCGGTCCCGCCACCCCAATTATGATGCGACCGCCACCGCGGCGGTTTCATCTGGGATTTTAACATTGCGGCGGGTGCTGCAGGCTGCAGCACCCGCCGCAATTTTGAAATGCCATGTTGTGCATTGCCATGCACAACGTGGCAGGCGCCGTGCGGTGCCTGCCACCTTGTGCATGGCAATGTAGGGGGTACCATAGGTACCCCCCAAGTGCAGCCCACCACCCCCCCACCCCCCCAACCCCCCGGGGGCCCGCAACAGGCCCCCAAAGCGAATCCCCGCCAGCCTTTCCCTGGCGGCATCGCCGCCATGGAAAGGCCAGTTTCCGCACACATCCTAATATGGATGGGGGTGCCTGGTAGGCCCCGCCAAATTGCCGACCGGCGGAAAACGGCGGACGCACTTTGCGTCCGCCGCGATACCCCGCCATTATAATATGGCGGGGGTAAATCGGCTGGCGATGGCAATCCGCCCGCCATCCTAATCACCCCCTTGGTTGGGTGATAGCAAATGATTAAGCTGTAGAAAAAATATAATTAAAAAAGCTGCTTTTCTGACCCTTCGTACCACACCCACCTCCTTTCTTTTTCTGAGCGTGCCTGCGTGACGCTCTCGGAATCAACAGTGCTTTTCAAGTGTCACCTCAGGATGTGAATGGAAAGACTACCAGCTGACATTTTCTACAGCTCTGTGTTATCAGCTCGTAACATAATGCTGACTAAATAACAGACAAAACATCACATGGAATACTTTCCTGAGGACATAACGTGGAAAGGAAGGTCAATGCTTTGGTGGAAACTGCTTGTTGGCAAGAAAGGAAAATCAGAAAAAAGGAAATGCCTTTGGTACAGATAAGTTAAACGCACGATCCTGGTGTGTATCTCTTCCATCAAAGCTTGGGTGACAGGAACTCTGTTAAAAAATAATTTAATTAAGTCGTCTTTGGATACCTTTGAGGTTGGATACCTTTGAGGTAATAAGCCATACCTTAACGATAAACGTCTTCCATTTATAGAGGTTTTCTTTTAAATTATTTTTAACCTGTTATTAAATGCTAGTGTCTGTGCTACATCTTAAACTAGCGCCAGCACGTAGTCATTCTCCTACCAACATCATATTGTTTTACTTTCTTCGAGTTCTTCCACAAAACACTTGCACAATACGTTTCACTTGACCATAGAAAAAACAACTCTGTGCAACAGGAAGCTCCAAACCACTCACTATCTACATTATTAGCTAACCTGAAGATCAAAACACGTGTCTAGAGTACTTCTGTGAAATCTGGAACTCAAATAACATACAAATACATAAACAAAGACATATGTCAGATGGGAAGAAATTAGGAACAGTCCCCATGCACGAGTTCCATTATTTGAAAATTGTATAGATGTTTTGAATACATCACACTTTCAACTCCAAAAAAACCAACAAATGACATTTAATTACAAAAATCAAGCATTAGCAATGCCAGTAGGTACAGTCTGGCATGCCTGCAATGTTTTATTTTTTATTTTAAAGTAATTATTTTTTTCCAAACATATGCAATAGGTATTAAAAAAAAGTAAAATTGATGCTATCTAAAGTTGGCATGCATACGGTTGCAGAAAAAAGATTTAAAAATTGAGCCATGAAAAAATCACTAAATGAAAGCAGAAATAAAAGCAATGATTCTCCTAGCATTCCTGCCATTGAAATGTAGAAATCAACTACTTTGTGGACAGATGTGCACATGTGTATAAGTAAAATGTCAATCAGAGTGAACACATAAAATGGCCGTAGTTGGCTTAGCCATTACCCCAAATACCTGTGCTGTAAGCTTTGGTCGGAAAAAGTCAAACGTGAACTACATTGGAACAGACTATCCGATGAAGAGGGCAGGATGTACATATTTTAATCATGATTTGTTTTCATTCATTTTTTCTTAATTTATGCATCTGTCCAACTCATAAAGTATAATCTCCTGTAAACGCTCTTTTTTGTGGTGTGTTTCCACTATTAAATTACTCCCCGAAGTATTACTGTTCCAAGTATGACACTGTTCCTTGAGGAGGCAAGAACATGCTGTTACCCTATCCTCTCCTTTCACTGTCCACTAAAGGGGTATAGTAACTCTCTTATGCTCATGGGCACAGGTGAAACTGTTCATGCTGCACCACTGATAACTAGAACTCTTCCCTGCATAGAAATGCACACAATGTTAACTTGCGGCAATCTTGACGCTGTTAGAGGATGGGCTCTGCTCTGATTCCTTTACGATCCTTGGGGATTTCAACTTTCATCTGGAAGTACTTTCTGACCCAGATACTATCAGTTTGGGGGAGGTGATGAATAGTGGAGACCTCAAGCAACTTGTAGAGAGTCCCACTCATCTTGCAGGGAATACCTTAGATGGGATCTTTTCCAACAACCCAGAACTGATTTGTACGGAGGTGATGCCACTTGCTTGGTCAGACCATGCTGCTATTCAATTTGAACTTACACCCTCCAACCCCCATCATGGTAAGGAAGGAGTCAAAAAAGAGGTAGAAACGAGAGCCTGGAAGAAAATCAAGAGCCCAGTACTAGAAGCACTCCTTAGGGCCACCGCCTCCGCTCTTCCCGCCGTAGTGGACGAAGCCACAGCCTGCTATACAGAGTGGGTTGATACAGCATGTTATAATTTAGCCCCGGCAAAACTTTGGGCCCCTAAATGTTCTCAGCCATCAGCCCCCTGGTTCTCTGAAGAATTGCGGAAGCAAAAACATGCATGTAAGCGCTTAGAACGCCGCTGGAGAAGAGGCTACAATGATGTAGGAAAAGAGTTTTACAAGCAGAGTCTTACTCGTTACAAAAAGCTACTGTTTAACACCAAAAAGGCCTTTTTTACTGATCAAATTTTACAAGCGAAATCATCTTCGAAAGAACTCTTTAGGACAGTAGCTAAATTGGCCACCCCTTGCAACCCAACAATTCAAAGCAGTCCGGAACTTTGCGAGGAAATTGCAACCTTCTTTTTACAAAAGGTGGAAGTTATTTTTTCCGCTTTTAGCTTCCGCCAGAGAGAAGATACAGGTGAATAAGCCATGTTGGCAAGCACTACAACCGATTCACGACCAACTTTAGACATCTTTTCACCTCTGGAGAAGTTGGACACGATAAATCTCCTTGCCTCTATTACATCGGGATCCCCCTATGATCCCTGCCCAGTCTCGGTGATTAAACTTGTCCCTGAGTTCATAAGTACAGTACTGACCCCCATTTTTAATGCTATGTTTGAATCTGGGCAGTTCCCTAAGAGATGGAAACAGCGTCCATTCTCCCGCTGCTAAAGAAGCCAAATCTTGATCCGAAGGACCCAAATAATTACGGACCAATTTCTCGTCTACCCCTACCAGCAAAATTGGTAGAAAGAACATGAACACCCAACTCAGCACATTCCTCCAAGCTAATAACATACTAGACCCCACTCAATATGGATTTAGGGCAGGTCACAGCACTGAGCCGGCCCTGTTAAAAGCTACAGAAGAACTAAGAGAAGCCTTGGACCAAGGAGGCCAGGCTGCACTAATTATGCTAGATCTCTCCGCGGCCTTCGACACGGTCCACCATGATGTTCTGATGGACCGTCTGTCTACATGTGGGGTGCAAGGAAATGCTTGGACCCTGTTGAAATCCTTCCTAACAGACAGAATTCAAACAGTGGACTTAGATAAAGCCTGCTCAAAACCTTTCTCCCTTCCATGTGGAGTACCACAGGGCTCCTCCCTTAGTCCCACCCTTTTTAATGTATATGTGGCACCTTTGGCGGCGGTGATCAGATCCTTTGGTTTTCAGCTGACATCATACGCTGATGACATGCAAATAGTGGTGTCACTACGCCGTGGACAGGAGGCAGAGAAAGGGAAAAGGTTCCATGATTGCATGAAAGCGATCAAGTCATGGATGATGACCAACTGTTTGAAGTTAAATTCCAGCAAAACAGAGGTCCTCATTTTTGGCAACAATGCCAACTTTTGGATCTCAGACTGGTGGCCGGATGAACTAGGGACTCTCCCGGAGCCAACCAGGAAAGCAAACAATTTGGGTGTCACAGTTGACAATAAACTTACCTTTGGGGACCAGGTAAATGCGGTAACCTCTGCTAGTTTCCATCTCCTCAGAATGATAAGGAAAATAAAATCATTCTTACCAGCGGACAGTCAAAGATAGTGATATCATCTCTAATTCTATCGCGTGTGGACTATTGTAATAGTCTTTACCTTAATATTCAAAGGAAACACCTAAACAAGCTTCAACTAGTACAAAATGCAGCAGCTAGACTGCTGACTGGGACACCAAAATTTGTTTCTGTTTAAAAAAGAAATAAAAAGGCTACATTGGCTCCCAGTGAAACAACAGGTTCATTTCAAATCCCTGTGTACGGTTTTCAAAGCCCTTCACGGAACAGGCCCAGACTACCTGCAACGGAGCTTCCAATGGTACATCCTCAGAAGAGCTCTTCGTTCCGCTGAAGCCAAAGAGGTGGTTATACCTCTAGCTAAAAAAGCTAGCTCGGTTGGTAGAAGCTTTGTCACTCGCGCCGCTCGGGCATGGAACGAGCTTCCTTTTCACCTCAGGAACACCACAGAGCTGCTGACATTTAGGAAGGGGCTGAAAACCTGGCTGTTTGCCACATAGGCCAATACATACTCTGTAATTTAGATAGACAGTAGCCAGCGCCAGGACACCCTCGATTAACTGTGCGCTCAAGAAATGCAATTAACATAACATAACATAACTTTGAATAGCATTAATATTTTTCTAAACATATTTCATTTAGGTTTACTATTTCCTGCCCAAATTGTTCCATTTATGGAAATGGAAATGTTGATATTCTAAAAAACACTAAATCCTATTCTATTCGGACTTTTAGCAAATCATTCCACATCCATCCTTCAATGTCCCGCATTGCAGAAAAATGTCAAGCTTTACTTCACATCATGTTTCTTCCTAATGACACAAGGTGCCATTCGGTCACAACCATTGTGCTTTGCCACTGCTATTTCCCTTACATCACTGTGAATCTACTCTAATATTTGTTAAATGCACAATACTGAGCACACATTTGTATTCTAATAGGCAATGCATGGATATAAATACATTGACAGTGTGAATAAACAAGTAGGCCCCACAATAATTTTCATCTGCTTTAGGGAGCCTTACACAAACCAACCAGTTTCATGCATTTGCATCAGCCTGCATTCCATTCCACTAATAGTCACTGTTGACTCAACCGAATTGGTGATAATAATAACATGGATGCAGGCATAAAAGTTCTCCCTCTGGGTTATTTCTATCAACCTAAACCTCTTAATCGGCATACAGATCCGTATCTCCTCGTACAGTCTAGAAATAAACCGATTTACAATATAGAGGTGTCAAACAGATACGGACCTCTTCAATACTTGGATGAAAATGATTGACTTTCTGTTATTAAAGATCACTGTAACCGAGGAGATAGTAGTGTACAACAAAACCCCCGGGATAAAATCCTAATGGAAAATGTTGGGTATTTTTCTACTGATCAGGGTGGGATAACAGGTACCGGGAGTGAACTGGAGGAATTACTACCAATAGAAACTAGTGATGTATGTACGAAAAATGATATAAGAAAGGTTGAGAGGATTGGTCATGTTCTGAATTGCCAGGTCGCTACTACTGATAATGGAACATCCACAGCGAGTATCAGTGTGCTCTTTTGGAACATCGCTGGATTGCGAAATAAGGTGAATAACTCTATCTGGACTGATTTCATCCACAGTTTTGATATCCTATGTTTTCAGGAGACCTGGCAGTTAGACGAAGTAAATATTGATGGTTATAAGACATTTCACACGCCAGCAATACGGTAAGCCCATGGGAGACACAAAGGAGGGATTTGTGTGTATATTTCAAACTTGTTAGGGGCCCTCAAATTCGAAATGTCACTATCGACAACATACTATCAAATTGTAACCATTTATTTGAATTCAAACATAGTATTGTGTGTAGTTAATTTTTATAATAATATCGAAAAAGGACAGATGGGGGATATTCTTAAATCACTCAGTGACGATTTAGGTAAAACTAGGGTTTCATATGGTATTGATATGATTACGATTTGGGGGGGGTGATTTCAATGTTGGGAACTGCCCTCAGGCCGAACATGGATTGTGTGGTTCCCAAAATGAAGAGAATGAACCTATGTCTCATTTTGCTCACTCCAACAGGGGTGAGAAGTTTAATGAAATTATGGCCTTACATGACTTGGGTTTTGCCAATACATTGTGTTCCCCGCCCGTGGATTTTAATCATACGTTCATTGGGAGAGGTTCTGAATCTATAATAGATTTTATAATTGTTCCTAATCGTTTTGCTACTTGGTTTGATAATTTCAAAACTCATTCAAATGTCCTGAGTGACCATCTGCCCCAAAGCATTAACTTAGTTCTTCCTAAGACAGGTGTCCAAACTAAAAATAAAGGTCAGGTATGGACACAAAATATTACCTTAGTTCGCCAAAATGGATATTCTCTGCGATGGGGTAAAATAAATCCTGAGGAGATTAATAAGAAGATTATTGGTAAAGCTTATGACCAAATAGTAGCGTGCCTACATGAAAGTCCTGATCACGATGAAATCTTAAGGGCATTTTCTTATATTACGACAGTGGTACAAAATTAGACTTACTGCTCAGAATAAGGTATCTCCTTTTAAAGAAAAAGGATGGTTTGATTCAAATTGCACAAAAACTTATACGCATTTGAAAGCTGCCCTTCATAGAATAGAGAGAGACAAAGATGAGATTAGACTATTCAGAAAGGCGTATAACCTGGCTAGAAAAAATCGAAAGAAAGAACTGAAAGATCAGGCATGGGTCACTCTTTATGAAGCCTCCCTGAGTAAGGATTGCACCACATTTTGGCGGGCAGTAAATGCCCTGTTTTTTCCAACAATGATGGTGCAAAGATTGGGGTTGCAATAGACGAAAAAGCATGGATTGACTTTTTTTCTAATGTGTATAGTATTATTAAGGGGAACGAAGAATTTCGCACAGACCCTGAGCCTTTACAAGGGGGAGGCCCTGTAGGCTTTCCGCCCATTGAGCTATGTATAACACTTAATGAAGTGATAATGGCCATTAATGATAGCAAAGGAGGTAAGGCACCGGGACCTGATGGCGTACCAATGGATTTATTTAAATCTATTCCATCACTATGGTCCCCTCTGTTAACTCGGGTCTTAGAAGCCTGCTGTGCTAAGGGATTTATTAAGTCCTGGTCAGAATCAGTAATTATACCGATTTTTAAAAAAGGGGCACGTGACAATCCGGCCCGCTATTGACCAATTTCCCTTCTAGATTCTTTAGTAAAGATAGCAGGAAGGATTGTTTTGAATAGATTACAAACATGGGCCGAAGACAATAATGTTTTAGGTCCGGTACAGTATGGTTTTAGACAGGGACTGGGGACAAATGAGCAGGTTTTAAACTTTAGTATTTTAATGGGTAAGTACACACAAGCAAAGGTTGGGAAGTTATATGTAGCATTCGTGGACCTCACGGCCGCATTTGATTGCGTTAAACATAATAGACTATGGGAAATCCTTTTGGACTTGAAGGTTGACCCAGTATTGGTCCAATTTTTAAGACAACTATATACTGGGGCCACTGCCAAGGTGAGGTATGGATTAAAGGGTGAATGTACTGCGCCATTCCGCGTGGAGAGGGGTGTAAGACAAGGCCGCGTCCTGGCCCCGTTCCTCTTCTCTTTATATACCAATGCGTTAGAGGAGGAACTGGTGGCCGGGGCGAAAGATCCGCCACAGATTAACAACAAGCCGATTGTATCCCTTCTCTACGCGGATGAAGCTGTGCTTATGGCCAGAACCCAGTTGGGTCTACAGAGAGCCCTTGCTACATATATTCGTTTTATGGATAGTCGAGGCCTAAAACTTAATGTGAAGAAAACCTTCGTATTGACATGTGGGAAGGGGAGAAATAAATGTAAAAGTATGCCATTAGGGAATGACAGGATAGATTCTACTAATACTTTTTCATACCTGGGCGTCCTATTGGAGCATACTGGTTCCTGGGGACCGGCGGTTAAGAGTAGGAGCCTCCTCTTCAGGAGGTCAACCGCGGCCCTGGTTAATTTTGCCAAAAAAATGGGCAAAAGGCCCCCGGGGATCCTCCTCAAAATTTACCAAGCTTAATGTATGAGCATCGCAATGTTTGGTGCAGGAATTTGGGGCTATTTTGACATATCCCTAATACAAACAGTGGAAAATTCATTTTTAAGGTTTATTTTAGCAGTCCCACAGAGTTCCTCAGTTGTTAATTGTCATAATGAATTAGGGATTCCCTACATTTCTGATATCATTAAAATGCAACCTTTATTATTATGGCATCGAGTCTGGACCTCTATTAATACAGGGTTAAATAGAGATATCATTAGAGACTCAATGAAACTAGATCATGCAACTAAAATTACTTGGCTGAATTATGTTAGAAGATTTTTAATGGATTTAGGCCGACTTGATTTTTATACTCATCCAGAAAACATGAGTTCAATGCCAAGGAAGGAATATAAACAACTGTGCATGACACACTTAGAGTCCTTGAGAGCTTGAAAGGAAATGAAGAAATGTTCGGTGATTCAGCATCAATTGACTCTGGTAACCCTAAGTATACAACCTTACCTGGTTTGGTGCATTGGAGGGTACGATAGATATGTCCTTACTAGGTTTAGGTTTGATAGTTTTCACCGTTTGGTGAGTTTTCCCCGTGCAAATGACTGGTCTAGAGATCTTTGTTATTGCCCATGCGATAAGATGTCACCTCAAACAACAATACATGTAATTTAATTTTGTACATTTTATTCAATTGAAAGAGCAAGATGGATATTGCCCTTGTTGAAGCGAGGGGGTTGGAGGCAATGCCGACCTGCTTTTCTATACTTGCAGCTATTGGAAAATGTTTACTGCGTGGCTACTATGACTGGATTTCTGAAAAGTATACTGAGGAAAAGAAAAAGTATCATTGGTTAATACTTACCAAGCTACTGTACAGTGTTTATACATTTTTAATTGTCTTGGCTGTATGTTAATATTAATTGATGGAATTAATACGGTTATGTTTCATGTTTAGATGAAATGGTACAGGATAATTAATTTTATGAATGTTTTAAATGTTACTTTTATGATTTTAAAATGTCTAAAATCGAATAAATTATATTTTGATTTGATTTGATTTGACTCAACCATTTCTCCCTGTACATTTTGATAAGATCTTTATAACTTTCATATTCTGTGCCCACAAACAAGTTGCATCATTGCAGTGTATATTTATAACATTGTTTGTCAATAGACGCATAGCCATGCTCTATATGTAACTTTCATTTTTCTCCTGCTTACACAGATATTCATGTGATTTTGACTCAGATTCATCCTGAGTAACACGTCCTATGCTCAGAATTATATCAACAGCATTCTTATTCAAAACACCGATTCCGTCAGCTTTGGCTGTTTCCAGTCAATACTCATTTGTTTTTTAGGTCTCGCATAGACAGCGCATGCGCTGTCTTTTTGATACTTTTGTTTACAGCTTAGTGGGCTATAGCCTTCCCATAGCATACCATATTGCCTTTCTCAATAAACAAGTCATAACACTTTAATGGAGTTTCAGTAACTTTATTGCACAACTGCTCACCAAACTACAACTTACAACAAAAAACTACATATTATTAATCGCATAGATGAAACCTATTGCATTTACCAATGCTTGTTAGCATTGCCATGTTGCAACCAATTGGGAGGACACATATAGCCACTTCTGAACTTTCATTAACAAACAGGAGCACTATGAAACTTTAAGACTTGGGGGCCATTTAGACACTGGTGGGCAGACTTACCAGTGTGCACAGGAAGAGGGGGAGTGGAGGACTGTCCTCCCCATTTTGAAAACCCAAATAGTCTGGCTGGAATCTCTGAGGTGTGAATTAATTATTTAAAGCACCCACTCAGCAAGCTTTTTAGGTCTCGCCTGGAGGAACGGTGCATGTGCCAAAAAAAACTGTAAAAAGGGGCTTTTAGCCCACCCATTACTCACCATTCATTGGCATCCTTATCACTCTTCTTTGCGTCTTTCTAATTTGGAAGCGCGTGCTGTGACAGACGTCACTTCCATTTCTCTGTGTGGAGCATGTACCATGTACCGATAGTATCACCTTAATTAGTGTTTGTCTACTGCTCATGCTGTGATTGAGGTACTATTTCTTCTTTTGTTTGACATGTTTTATTTAGCACAAACTCGACCCATTCTGAGGGCATTGAAGTGCTTTACAAGAGCTCCAGTTACATTACACAAGCTCAGGCATCGCAGATTAAGTGATTTGCTCAGAACCAACGGATGTTGAGCCGATGCTGAGAGAACCTGTTTTTCCCAGTTCCGAAGTCGGCAACTCTGGCCATAGCACTGCATCCTTTTTCCCCCTCCCACCCACTCTTCTCCACTTTGCTTATTAGGACTGCTTGCCTTCAGGCACCTCATTCCTCCACAGAATAAGACATGACTTCCTCTGCAGCAGCCGCAGTCCTTGGTGCAGCATGTCTGAAAGTAAAAAAAACGAAAAGTGCAATAACACGGCCAACGCTAGCTGCATTTTAGCGCTTTTTGAAAACTTTCACCATGCTGCATAGCAGCCATGCAGCTGCACAACATGGCAAAGAAAATACTGACAAAGCCAAATAGGGCTACTATTTGGCTTTTCAGTGTTTCTTAAGCTATGTTGCACAGCTGTGTTTCTGCTGTGCAGGATGGTTGAGAGTAAAAAAAAACATGCTAAGACATGGCCAGCATTGGCTGCTTCATAGTACATTTGAAGATCTTGCATAGGAGAGATGTAGCAGCTTTGCCAATGCTTGTTTTTTTTAGTAAATAACAGAAGAGAGAGAGAATATGGAGCAGCACATGTATTATCACTGAATGCCACATTCAAGTGGCATAAAAAAGCAAAAAATATAAATAGTAATTTTGACTTGTTAATTTGCCTTTGTAGGGTGATGGCAGGTAAATACATTTCAGATCAATGCAAGCATGCCTCCCAGTTTAAAACAAATTCTTAAATTCTTAAAATCAAATAAATATGAGTGAATCATCCCTTGTGTCATGCTTATTCGTGCAAGGCATCATTCCGATAGCAACAGTTGTCTTCACAACACTTCTCAGAGTAATCACTCCTATAACACTTGTCATGATGACACCCTATCAAATGCAACTGCATTTTTCAAATTATTTGTAGCTATTACAATTAAACCTGCCATCCGCTTCGGTCCTTCTTGTGGTGAAAAACATATTAAGAGTATTATGTTTGCAATAGCAAGAGCTGAAAACTCTTGCGGTCATATTTCCACTACAGGCATGAATGAAAGATTATCAAATATAACAGTCTTCATGTATGGCTTTAATGATAACAGGTCCCAGGTGACTGACATGCGTCCTGTTCTTGTTCTGCTATAGATGAAATAGATGTGCGTTTTATATCTGCAGTCGAACATTTATGATAAAGACTTAATAGTCTTTCTATTATATCTATTGTAGAAAAAAGTGCGTCTGCCCATCCTCATGCAACAGATTTAATAGAAGGAATATTATGATTGTGATAGGAAGGTGAAAATTCTACAGGCGATGCTGCATTAGCTTACTGTAGACTGTCACCCCCTCCTCAACAGAGTCTAACAAACAGGAAAACCGCAGCTTTTGCACAAACATGTCTAAATTCTTAGACAGTTGTACATTTTTAAAGTTTGTAGTAGCATTTTGGAGCTCCATTAGATCTGTGCGTATTTACCAGTTACCCCATTTTATTTTTAAAATATATGCAAATATTCAACTATCACTTTAAAAGTCACCCCGTACAGCCATTAAAATTAATTTACATTGATGTGATGGATCTATAAGTATGAAACACCCGCATCATGTGTACAAGGCAATCGCATTGACAATCATTTCATCAGTAAATCCAATTTATTGACATGGCAATGAGCTTGACTAAACATGACCTCATCAGGTGGGGGATCGAAATGTCATGGTCGTAATATGGACCTACAGCAATATCAGATCTTAGTATTGACTACAACTATATGCTCATGTTCTGTAGACGTTCAATTAAGAATAGTAAATCTATGCTTCCATATAGATACCTATCTTGACAATACAGCGGTAGTCAATGTTTGTATGTATATGGTATTTCTACGGCATAAAGTTAGCTAAAAGTCAGCGGAGCGTAGTACAAGGTCAGAAGAAAGCATAAAGTTGTGGGGTAAGAGGAGCGGAAGCACATTTGTGGGCGGTTAATGCATTGTGATGTAGTGTTCTTTGAATAAGTGAGTCTTTCCTCTAATTGGAGCAGCATTGGGTTTGTCCTGATGGATACAGAAATGTTTTTATAGATCCTTAGTGAATAGAAGGAAACCGCTTGTTGTCTTGTTTTCACTTTTTACACTTCAAAGACTGCAGTCTGATGGTGTCCTGGCTTTGGGTTTGCGAAAAACCACCAGACATGCTGAGCTAGTCTGCAAGATATGTAGGGGTACTGCTTGTGATGACTTTGTAAATGATGCAGGTGGTTTTGAAGATGGTGCTGGCTGGTAAGGGGAGCCAATAGAGTTCCATTAGGAAGGGTGATCATATTTTTTCAGGCCCTGAATGAAATGTGCTGCAGCGTGTAGGATGCTCATAACAGGTGCCAGTGTGGAGTGTGGGAGGCCATGGAGAAGGGCATTACCTTCATCCAGATGCAAGAGTGCAAGGGCTTGATCATCAGTTTTGAAGTACTTTCTGGAAGAAATGGGTTGACTTAATTTAGAAGATAGAGTTGGTACCAGGCATATTTGATTGTTAGCAAATTTGTTCCTTGAGGGAGAGGTTGGTGTACGGGGTGAATACAATGATCTATCATTCAGTAAGATTTGGGGTTTCAAAGCCATCAACTTCGATGTGATTTAGTCAGGTTTGTACTGTATCTTGTTTGTTGTTCCTGGCAAATAATGGTAGTTCTGTTTTGGTTGGGTTGATCTTATGGTAGTCTCAGTACATCTAAGTCTGGATGATGTGCAAGCAGTGTTTGCGTCACTGGAAGACTGAAGCAGAGACTTTCTAGTAGAATTGTGTATCATCCGCATATTAGCGAATCTTTATCCTGTTATCTGTGAGCTGAGCACCAAGTGGCTCCATGTAAAGCATGTCAACCAGGTCTGGGAGACATAGGGCTTTGAAGGCTGACATTTGTGAGATTCTACAGGATGGAGCGCGTGTGAGAGATGAGCAGGTTTGGTATTGTTCATGTGGGTGTCGGCTCTTCTGTATTTTTTCACTGACGAAGAGGTTGATGACATTGCACTTTTCTGTGGAGTGAGGAACAGGTGGGTCCAGCGGGGGTAGATGCAGTACTTCATTGTTTTGAACAGTGTTCCGCTTCTGTTGGTGGCTTAATTGATGGTGATGGTCTAGTACTTTGCATTGGATAAAGTGATGACCTGTCTGCATGTTGCTTGGAGATCCTTCAGTATCAAGAGGTACTCAGGAGTTGTGTTTTTTCCATTTTCTTTCCTGTCTGCAAATGCGTCATTCAACATCTTTAGAATGCCAGGGTGCTGAAGGCTTTGATTACAACCTCCTTCTTATAATTGGGGCATGAGCATTCACATAGCTCTCCAAATGTTTTTGAAGTTGTTTAGAAGGGTTTTGCCATCAGACTTGAAATTGATGGAATGGGAGAAGAGTTTTAGGTTGTCTAAGGAGAAGTTTTTGATGGATCTGAAGGTTTGGTCTTCTATTTTTGTGTTGAGCAGGGAGAAAGGATGGCAAAGTGGTCAGTCCAGCCAAAATATATGGGTGGTTTGTATTGGAATCATGATGATGTTGAGAAGACAAGATCGAGGATTTGGACTTTGTAGTGCATTGACTGTGTGACATGCTGTATTATGTTGAGTGTCTTGATGAGGTTGGAGAGGGTGTCTCTTGGATTTTTAGCTTGCATTGTCTGGGACATGTCTACACCACCCAAGAGAGTAGTGTGGACGGGTCGGATGGAAAAGGTGGTGAGTTATTGAATTATCATTATAAAAGCAAAAGTTAATCTTAATCAGAGAATTAGCATAAATCAAATTATAATAATAAAATCTAAATGTAAAGAATCACTTTTGACTAACCCTCTACATACAAATAAACAGCAGTTCTCTCTGTTCTGAACAGAGCCAGCAGGTTTCTGTTATCTATTTCATAGCAGTGTGCACGTTTCTGAGTGGTGTATGCTCATATCTCCTCACACGCGGCTGAGAGGAGAAATGAGCATATACCGCTCAGAAACGTGCATGCTGCTATCAATTAGAGAATGGATACTGATCAGATGCAGGACCAGGGCGGTCCAAATGCATTGGGGTCTTAAATGCAAAGGAACAAAATGATAGATTGCTACAATGATCAGGTAAGAAACAACATAACATGGATACAATTAAAAAATAATACAACTGTATTACCACTACAGAATTTTTGGTCGCCCATTAAGAAATGAGACTTAATGATGAACTAAGGAATGACTTAAAGAAATTAACTTTTATATTGGTGTAATGCCGAATTCATTTGTTTGAATGCTTATTGAGAACACACAGAGACAGAGACACTGTGGCTCCAGCTGGATTTCAATGATTTTCTGAAAAGCAAATGAAAGGAAATTCTTGTACACAACATTTAAAAAAGCACTTTCAGAAATCTGACTAGTGTGAATGGTTAGACCATGACATCACTATTATTCCTTCACCCTTCCTCAGCTTTAGGTCTCTGTGCACTTTACCACTGCTAACCAATGCTACATTGCTTGTGCTCTCTTCTTCAAACATGGTAAAAGTAGCCTATATCTAATTGGGACGTTTAATTTACTTTTTAGTCCCTGATAAAACAGTACTACATATACCCAGGGCCTGTAAATTAAATTCTACTAGTGGGCCTGCAGCACTCGATGTGCCAACCACTAATGTAGTACTTTAAAACATGTCTCAGGTCTGACTGTGCCACTGCAGCATGAAGTGCAGTTTTAAACTTCAATTTTGACATGGCAAAATAAACCTTTTGCTAGGCCTCCATATTCCTTTTTAATACTTATATGTCACCCTTAAGGTAGGCCCTAAATGGTGCAAAACTTAAGTACACGTCCTAACTTTTAAATACAATGCACCCTGCCCTAGCAGCGTGCGTTGTATTTAAAAGTTAGGACATGTGTACTTAGGTTTTACATGTCCTGGCAGTGAAAAACTCCTAAAGTCGTTTTTCACTGTTGTACGGCTTATCTGTCCCATTGTCTTATACTGGGTCAATTTATAACATTTAATAAGTGCTAACCCTAAATTGGGAGTAGATAGAGATTTGCTGTTTATACTGAACTGAATTGTAGTTTAAAATCGTCTTTAATGATAAAGCCGGATTTCAAGTTAGAAATCTGAAAATGCTATAAGAGCAAATGACTTTAAATTCTTCCTCAGAGGAGTCTAAATAGTTAGAACATTATCTGCACTGTCAGGCATGCAGGACAAGAAAAAAGACTCCTTCAAGAGATCATTGATACATCTAATAAAGTGATGGAAAACCAGATGAGTAATACTGAGAAAAGGGAATATATTAGCTAAAAGTGACAAGTAGGTGCAGCCTGACTTCATGAGGAAAGTGTGAATTACAGAAATGTGAAGAAAAATTACAAGTAGGCAAATGGGAAGAATTACACACCTATGATTACAAATCAACGAGGACAACAAATGACTATTGCGCAGAATGCTGCACTTTTTAAAATTCCCAGTACAGAAAGAGGGTCCTTTTGAAATAGCTCACTGCAGTGTCCTGTGAAACTCAATTTTAGCAGAATAATGCAGTAAAAATCCCTCTTGAAGCCATGGAAGAAGGCCATACCATAGAAGCTTAAATGGTTCCTATTCCTTCACAACTGAAGGATATCAATAGTTGTCTTCACAACACTTCTCAGAGTAATCACTCCTATAACACTTGTCATGATGACACCCTATCAAATGCAACTGCATTTTCTAATTATTTGTAGCCACAATTAAACCTGCCATCCGCATCGGTCCTGCTTGTGCTGAAAAACATAATAAGAGTATTATGTTTGCAAGAACTGATAACTCTTGCGGTCATATTTCCAATAGAGGCGTGAAAGAAAGATTATCAGATATAACAGTTTTCATGTATGGCTGTGGTGATAGCAGGACCCAGGTGACTGACAAGCGTCCTGTTCGTGTTCTGCTATAAATTAAATAGATGTGCGTTTTATATCTGCGGTGGAACATTCATGCTAAAGACATAATAGACTTTCTATTATATCTATTGTAGGAAGAAGTGCGTCTGGCCATCCTCATGCAACAGATATAATAGAAAGAATGTTATGCTGGTGACAGGAAGGTGAAAATTCCTAAAAACGATACTGCATTAGCTTACTGTGTATTGTCACCCCCTCCCCAACAGAGTCTAACAAACAGAAAAACCCCAGATTATGCACAAACATGTCTAAATTCTGAGACAGTTGAACATTTTAAAAGTTTTTAGCAGCGTTTTGGAGCTCCAGTTGACCTGTGAGTATTTACCAGGTACACCATTTTATTTTAAAAATATATGCAAATAGTCAACTATCACTTTAAAAATCACCCTGTGCAGCTATCAAAATTAATTTACATTGATGTGATGGATCTATAAGTATGAAACACCCTCATCACGTGTTTAAGGCAATCGCATTGACAATCATTACATCAGTGAATCCAATTTATTGACATGGCAATGAGCTTGACTAAACATGACCTCACCAGGTGGGGGGTCAAAATGTCATGGTCATAATATGGACCTACAGCAATATCAGATCTTAGTATTGACTACAACTATATCCTCATGTTCTGTAGACGTTCAGTTAAGAATAGTAAATCTATGTTTCCATATATATACCTATCTTGGCAACACAGCAGTAGTCAATGTTTGTATGCATATGGCATTTCTACAGCATAAACTAAGCCAAAGGTCAGCGGAACACAGTACATGGTCAGAGGAAAGCATAAAGTTGTGGAGTAATAGGAGAGGAAGCAGATTTGTGGTGGTTAATGCATTGTGATGTAGTGTTCTTTGAGTAAGTCTTCAAGTCTTTCCTCTAATTGGAGCAGCATTGGGTTGGTCCTGCTGGATACAGAAATGTTTTCTAGATCCTTAGTGAATAGAAGGAAATAGCTTGTTGTCTTGTTTTCACTTTTTACACTTCATAGACTGCAGTCTGATCGTGTCCTAGCATTGGGTTTGCAAAAAACCACCAGACATGCTGAGCTAGTCTGCAAGATATGTAGGGTTTCTGCTTGTGATGACTTTGTAAATGATGCAGCTGGTTTTCAAGATGGTGCCAGTTGGTAAGGAGAGCCAACAGAGTTCCATCGGGAATGGTAATCATATTTCTTCAGCCCCTGGATGAGATGTGCTGCAGCGTGGAGGTTGCTCATAACAGGTGCCAGTGTGGAGTGTGGGAGGCCATGGAGAAGGGCATTACCATCATCCAGATGCGAGAGTGCAAAGGCTTGAACAGCATTTTTGAAGTACTTTCTGGAAGAAATGGTTTGGCTTAATTTAGAAGATAGAGTTGGTACCAGGCATATTTGATTTTTAGCAATTTGTTACTTGAGGGCGAGGTTGGTGTCCATGGTGAATCCAATGATCTATCATTCAGTGAGAGTTGGGTTTCAAAGCCATCAAGGTTCATGTCAGTGGGTCAGGTTTGTATTGTATCTTGTTTGTTGTTCTTGGCAAATAATAGGAATTCTGTCTTGGTTGGGTTGAGCTTCAGGTAGTCTTAGGATGTCTCAGTCTGGATGATGTGCAAGCAGCGTTTGAGTAGAATTGTGTATCATCCACATATTGGTAAATCTTTATTCTGTTATCTGTGAGCAGAGCATCAAGTGGCTCCAAAAAAAGCATGTCAGCCAGATCTGGGAGACATAGGGCTTTGAAGGTCTACCATTGTGAGATTTTACGGGAAGGAGTGGGTGTTGATGGTCCAGTACTTTGCATTAGCTGATGTGATGACCTGTCTGCATGTTGCGTGGAGGTCCTTTAGTATAAAGAGGTACTTAGGAGTTGTGCTTTTTCCATTTTCTTTCCAGTCTGCAAATGTGTAATTTAACATCTTTAGAATGCTAGCGTGCTGAAGGCTTTGACTTGAACCTCCATCTTACAATTGGGGTGTGGACATCCACATAGCTCTCCAAAAATTGTTGAAGTTGTTTAGAACGGTTTTGCCATCAGACTTGGAATAGATGGAATGAGAGAAGAGCATTAGGTTGTCTAAGGAGATGTTTTTGAAGGATCTGAAGGTTTGGTCTTCTATTTTTGTGCTGACCAGGGAGAAAGGATAGCAAAGTGGTCAGTCCTGTCAAAGTATATGGAATCTTGATGATGTTGAGAAGACAGGATAGAGGATTTGTGAAATGCTGTATTATGTTGAGTGTATTGATAAGGTTGAAGAGGGCGTCTCTTACTTTCTTTAGCTTGCATTGTCTGGGACATATTCACACCACCCAAGAGGATAGTGTGGACAGGTGGGATGGACAAGGTGGTGAGTTATCATTATAAAATCAAAAGTTAATATTAATCAGAGAATTAGCATAAATCAAATTATAATAATAAATCCTAAATGCAAAGGATCACATTTGACTAACCCTCTACATACAAATAAACAGCAGATCTCTCTGTTCTGAGCAAAGCCACCAGATATCTTCATATCTCCTCTCACGCAGCTGAGAGTACATACGAGCATACACCGCTCAGAAACATGCACGCTGCTATGAATTAGAGAATGGGTACTGATCAAATGCAGGGCCAGGACAGTCCAAATATATTGGGGTCTTAAATGCAAAGGAAAGAAATGATGTATTGCTACAATGATCATCTATGAAACAACATAGCATGGATACAATTAAAAAATAATACAGCTGCATTACCGCTACAGAATTTGAGGTTTACATGAAGAAATGAGACTTAATGCTGAGCTAAGGAATCACTTAAAGAAATTAACTTTTATATTGATTTAATGCCTAATTAATTTGTTTGAATTCTCATTGCGAACACACAAAGAGAGAGACAATGTGGCTGCAGCTGGATTTCAATGATTTTCTGAAAAGCAAATGAAAGGATATTTACGTACACATCATTTAAACATGCACTTTCAGAAATGAGGCCTGTGCGGGCTGGTTATGATAGTTGAACGAAACCTATTGTTAGACCTGACATCATTGGTGTGGTATTCCCCCAAACTTTTATTCCTTCACCCCCTCCTCAGCTTTAGGTCTCTGTTTACTACTGATAACCAGTGCTACAGTGCTTGTGCTCTCTCCTTCAAACATGATAAAAGTAGCCTATATCTAATTGGAACATTTAATTTACTTTTAAGTTCCTGGTAAAACAGTACTACATGTAACCAGGGCCTGCAAATTAAATTTTACAAGTGGGCCTGCAACACTCAATGTGTCAACCACTAAAGTAGTACTTTAAAACATGTCTCAGGTCTGCCACTGCAGCATGAAGTGCAGTTTTAAACTGCCATTTTCACCTGGCAAAAGAAACCTTTTGATAGGCCTTCACATTCTTTTTTAATACTTATGTGTCACCCTTAAGGTAGGCCCTAAAGGCCCAAAACTTAAGTACACATGTCCTAACTTTTAAATACAACTTACCATGCCCTAGCAGGGTGTGTTGTATTTAAAAGTTAGGACATGAGTACTTAAGTTTTACATATCCTGGTAGTGAAAAACTCCTAAAATCGTCTTTCACTGTTGTACGGCTTGTCTGTCCCATTGACTAATACTGGGTTAATTTATTGCATTTAATAAGTGCTAACCTTAAATTGGGAGTAGAATAGAGACATGCTGTTTATACTCAACTGAATTGTAGTTTAAAATTGTCTTTAATAATAAAGCCGGATTTCAAGTTAGAATTCTAAAAAAAACCAAGAGCGAAGCTCGGGAAGGACTTTAAATTCTTCCTCAACCATACCACAGGCTGATAAGGTTTAGAGGAGTCTCAATAGTTAGAACATTAACTGCATTGCGAGGCAGGCAGAACATGAAAAAGACTCCTTTAAGAGATCATTGATACATCTAATAAAGTGATGGAAAACTAGATGAGTGTAACTTAGAAAAAGGAATATATTAACTAAAAGTGGCAGATATGTGCAACCTGACTTCTTGGAGAAAGTGTGAATTACAGAAATGTGAATAAAATTACACGTTGCAGCCAAATGGCAAGTATTGCACACCTATGATTACAAATCAACGAGGACAACAAATGACTAATGTAGGCCAGAATGCTGCACTTTTTAATGGCTAGTATAGAAAGAGGGTCCTTTTGAAGTATGCTCACAGCAGTGTACTGGCAAACATAATTTTAGCAGAATAATGAAGTAAAAATCCCTCTCGAAGCCATGGAAGAAGGACATACATTGGATGCTCAAAGGGTTCATATTCCTTCACAACTGATGGATTCACTGCTTTGGGAAAAGCTTGTTGTCCTTGTTACAGAGTTTGTGAGTTTTTCGCACAGTGCTCTTCCTCACTGTTCAAGCCACAAGACTTTTTCACAAGAGGCTGCAGGAGTCTACCCGAGTGAGGGCACTCCTGATTGCTTGAGGGATCTTTATTAGTAATCAAAAGTATCCAAACTAGAAAATCCTTACTAGATGGAACAAGAAAAGTCATCTGTAGGCGTGAGAGGAACTCAAGGAATTTGACATCATGGAATTCCGCAGTGTCACATAAAAATTCCATGAAATTCTGCATAGTTCCGCCAATGGGCGGAAATAGGCATGTCTTGTTGCTAGTACTTTGATTTAGCGCCAGTAGGAGATTTTGGGCTGCAAAATCAGTGCAAATGGCACCACCCTGTGCACCAGAGGGTGCAGCTACTCAAGTTGAATTTGCTGAACAACATTGGTCACGACCGCCTGTGATAATGTATATTAATTAATATGAAAATTAGTTCACTTAGTAGTTTAATGTGCAATGATGAATGTAAAAATGATTGCTAAAAATGAAGCACATTTGAAATGTGCCGATTTGCAATAGGCAGTCATAGTTATCCATATAGGCCATAGAAAAGCTGAAAAGCAAGTTTTCTTTAACTAGAAGCAAACCTAATATTGCTGCAATGTGCACTACATGAATTAAAAACTTGACCTGAAAGTGACATGCTTAGAAATATTCGTCATCACTGCAGTATGTTACGGTTTAACAAATGTATTACTTTATAAGTGAAAAAAAGGTAGGAGACACCCCACTAGTAAGAGGAGGGAAGGGGTAACATCAGCAAATAAACACAAACAATCCCTGCTCTTATTTAACATTCAACTCTATTGATCATGTGTAGAACAGCATAAACTGAGGAATTACACTATATCAATCTAAATAGGTGCATTACAATTATGTAATAAAAACACTATAATTCCGGATTGATTTCCGAAGTTGTAAAGTCCCGGAGGCGTTTAAATACAACCTCCCGCTTTATCACGTGATTTTGTGTAGATCAATTTGCACTGAGATATTAAAATATAAATTCACGAAGGTATTAATAAAACACCAAAGTTTAATACTACTAATAGGATTTTATTCATCTTTTGTGTATGTTAACTAAAATTAAACGAAGCGGTCTAAAATCGCTACAGTGGCGGCCATATTGGAATGGTACCGTTAGACCGCTTTAACTGATCTAAATACTAGAAATGACACCTACTGTACACATAACTGTCCACAGAGTATAAAATATAATGTTAGAATTACCAAACCCTATTGCGTAAGTAAATGTGTCCATTCACTTTCAAAAGCACAAGCTTAAAATCGGTACAGAGATATTTTTAAGCACATCTAATCGCGACTCATACCATAAGGCAATCTCACAAATACAGAGCCTCTAGTTTATTCACTTCCTTTGAGTGTTACAACAGCAGTATAAGGTATAGCAACAGTATAAAATTTAAAATGTTAAAATTTAAAATTTAAAACCCTCCACACTATATTATATATGCCATATATTCTATATGTAACAAATACTGTTATCAAAGGGCATATTATATGGTTATCCGTGGGTGGGGACTAAATTAATTTTTCCCAATCTTCTCTGCTATTAAGGCCTTGTCTGCATGTGTTGAATTTCGACATATAAAATTGTTCACGTTTTTTTCTTTTTGTCGTACAATCACCACCACGAGCGTTCATTTCAAAGTGTTCAATAACACCACTTTAGATCTTCTATTTTATGTCTTCTGTCCATCCAATGCTCAACTAATGGAGCAGTTCTTTTATTAGTCCGTATAGCAGATTTATGTTCTGTAATTCTGATACGGATCTCTCTGGACGTCTCGCCAATGTAGCCCATCTCACAGGGACATACAATTAAATAAACGAGATTTTTAGAGCGACAATTAGTGAAGCTCCTGAATGTGTGGTTTACTCCATTGTGGGTAACACTGGGGCCTCTGATAATATTTTGACAATTATTACAAGAACTACAAGGGAATGTACCTTTTGGTAACGGGGCATTCATAATGCCCAGTTGATTATCCTCCCTAATAGTCTTATATGTATGCACCAAACAGTTTCTAATGGTTCTATTACGCCTAAAGGAAAACATGGGTTTATCTAGTGTATCCTTACTCTGTGTGGCAATCAGATGCCAATTTCTATGTATAATGTTCTTAACTTTATTACTTATGTTGCTAAAATTCGTCACAAAAATTAGTGGCATCTTTTAGATTGTGATTTCTCTATTTTCTCATTGAATAGAGACTCCCTGTTATAATATTTTGCTCTTTTGTATGCTTGTTTTACAAGCTTCTTGGGGTAGCCCCTATCCATAAGTTTCTTAGTGAGTATATCAGAATGTACGTTAAAATCTTGTATTTTAGAACAGTTCCGTCTTATTCTAAGAAATTGGCCAAAGGGAATATTATCCCTTTGGCAAGCAGGATGGTTACTTTTATAGTGCAAAAGTGTGTTACGATCTGTAGGTTTAGAAAAGAGTTCAACTTTCAATAAACCATCCACGTTTTTGATTTTAATATCCAAGAAATCACAACAATTTTTGCTGATGGATGACGTAAAGCGTAAATTAACATCACCCATATTGAGCCACTCAATAAACTCCATAAGGGATTCTTTGGTGCCTTCCCATATAAAGAAGACGTCATCAATATATCGTGACCAATTAGAAATGTTTTCATAAAAGGAGCAACCGTATTAAAAATATGTCGGTCTTCAAACATAGCTACATATAAACAAGCCAGACTGGGAGCACAGGTAGCTCCCATGCTGGTCCCTTTGATTTGTTTAAAAAAGATTTCAGTAAATAAAAAAATATAATTTTTAAGTATAATCTCAACACATTTGACTATAAAAATTGCATGAGATGACAAATCACAGTCATTATTACTGAGGAGATCTTTAATCATTTGTATGGTATCATCCTGTGGTATATTTGTATATAATGCTTCAATGTCTAATGTGACCAATCATTGAGTGTTTATATTATATGGAAGATTTTCCACTTTACCAATCATAGAGGTGGTATCCTTTATATATGCTTTCTGTTGTGTCACTAGAGGTTTCAGGAAAACATCGACATATTTACTTAAAGGTTCAGTAAGAGAGTTAATACTAGAGACAATAGGTCTCATAGGGGATTTATCATATCCTTATGGACCTTAGGCAGGCCATACAGTGCTGGAATAGTTGGATTCGTGTTTCTAAGGTAATTATATTCATCGGTACATATAATACCATCTTCCTTAGCTAATAACAAAGGTTATCCACCGTATGTATTAATTTATTCCATTCCTCCCTATTAGATTTCTGATAGTGAGAATCTATATTTAAAAGAGAGATCATTTTATTGTTATAGTCACTAGTATCCATTACTACAATACTACCTCCCTTATCTGCTGGTTTAATAGTTAAACTATGACACTGTTCTAGAGTTTTCAATGCAGTATTTTGCTGTGAGGTAAGGTTTTTATCAATCCACAATTTTTTATTCAAAAGTTCCTCGACTTCTTTCTCTACTACTCTTTCAAAAAGCTCAATGTTTTTATTTACTAGATTAATAGGGGGTCCAGGAAGATTTAGGTTTCAACCCCGACTTATTCTCTATGATCGGTTTCTGTTTACCTTCAAAGAATGAGTTAAGTCTTATTTTTCTAAAAAAGGTTTGTAAGTCTCTTTCCAGGTTGTATTTATCTATAGGTGAGACAATCGCATAACCTAAGCCCTTCTCTAAAACTTTTGTTTCGTCTTGAGTCAACGGTCTATTGGAAAAATTGATTACTGATGCTTTATCTGTTAATCCCACCCTTTCTGACTCCGAGTCTTCATATATGTTCGATTCTGTGTGGGGTTCAAGGGAAAGAAGCCTGCTCTCCCTCTCCCCCGATTCTGACTGTAATTCACTTGACGTTGCTCTAAAAAAGAGAGAGTGTCTCTGCTAGTACTAGGGACAGAATCCTTTTCTTTATTATTTCTATTATCTTGTCTCTTGTCATATATAGCCTCATTCTCAGATTCAGAGCTGGTATATGAGGTATCAAAAAATGTAACCCTCTTCTGAGGGAAATTCCATTTTGGTTGTTGCCAATGATTTCTCTTGCTGTAGATCTCTTCTCTTGATCTTTCATAGAAATCTACTTGCAGATAAGGATAAACCCGTTCTAAGTTGTATTTTGTGATGTCTTTTCTTATTTTGCTAGATTTTTTATTCATGAGATATTCTTTATACCCAGAGTTATCTGCCTGGATATCTTCTAATTTCTTTTTGGCTTCCTCTAACTTAGTGCTCTCTCTCAATTTCAATTCCATCTCTTCTATTTCTTTTCTCTCTATAACCAAAATCTCATACGCTGTTTCAATAATTAATAGCATCCAGTCACGGCTGCACCTATTAGCTATCAATGTCCAATTCTCAAGAAATTTCTGAATTTTAATAAAAATGCCCGGCTCATTGGTCACCTGTAAACCCTTGGGTATAATACCTTTTTACAATATTCGATTAGGAAATCAGCATGTAGCTCAGTTCTTATTGTTTTCTTTTTACAGTTCCATAACGATCTCCATTCTTCCTCATTATTATCAGTTGATGTAATAGACGATACATTCTTAGAGGAACTATTTATAATTTTAGAAAATTGCTCCTCTGAAAACCCATAGGTTTTAAAACCATCCATATTATGGAATGGTCACTTGTTCCCCAAAAATATGGAGACACTAGACACACAACTCCCCAGCTAACAAGCTGTACTTCAAAATGAAAAAAGGTAGGAGACACCCCACTAGTAAGAGGAGGGAAGGGGTAACATCAGCAAATAAACACAAACAATCCCTGCTATTATTTAACATTCAACTCTATTGATCATGTGTAGAACAGCATAAACTGAGGAATTACACTATATCAATCTAAATAGGTGCATTACAATTATGTAATAAAAACACTATAATTGGAAAAAGGTTTCAGTCTTAAAACATGAAAAAAGTTTTATTTAGATAAAATCATGTCATACTTCATTAAAACAATTTCATTAAAAATCATCATATCAATAATCAACAATGTTAAAAAAGAAGATACATAAATATTCATAGGCAAGAAAACTAAAAACGGTCGACGCGGCGTTTCGGTGAGATCACTTCTCCACCTTCTTCAGGACTGAGTTTTCTACAAATTAATTATAAACATGAAACAAAAATAAGCCATACATACATATCTTTTAAACAATTTATCCACAAAGCATGTATCTAAGAACTGAAACTAGAGTAACCTATTTCAATATTGGTACCCACAATTAATGCCTCCTATATTGTTTATATCCACAATAGGTCTTTAACCCAGATACAATCATACCGCTAACTATTTACTACAGATATAATGTCACCCATGTTATAATGCAGTCCTATTCTCAACACATGATCCGTAATTACTATTTGGAAAAAAAACTTTATTGTAAACATGCATATTCTAACGAGTTTCATTGTTTATATTTTTTTTATAAACACTCGGAAGTTATAATGAACGAGCGTTATTCGTATGTCATGATTAAATGTCCCATACAATAATAGCTAGAGACCTTGTGGGACACCAACCCATGCTTGCATATATATATAGCTTTGTCCAATAACCTCAATATCTCACATATTCAAGCATACCTTCATGTGTGATTAGATCATCACTATATTCGTTGGAGCCACCGTATTATAATTAGATTTGGCAAAAACTTCAAAAATTTTTAATAAAAACCAACGTCATATATAGGCAGCTTTAGTTTGATAAATGTATTATACCCAGGGTTTTACGTAATGGGCTTACCAATGATGAATTATGGTTGCTGAATAACACAATCTTGGGCTGTTATGGACCAGGAAAGTGGTGTACAGTAATATTGAACAGAGGGTGTTACTGCTCCACTCCGTATATTTCCCAATACATGGACCGTGTCTGGTTTGTTCTAAACAAATGGAAACCAGAAGGAAATGTTATGGTTTTCAGTTCTGTGCGGTGTTATATTAATCATTAGTATTCCACCGCCGGTCTATGCCTATGCTAACCTAATATAAATCTCATCCTGTCCTTTCCTATTCACATAAAATGAAAAACTAGTTTAGCACAGCCCTTATCAAATGGGGTAGAATGACTTCGTCAACTACGCTACATGATCCTTTGCTATGTACATAAGGACTGCAGTTACTTTCAGTACTAATTCTGTTTTAAGGATATCTTATGCGATCTAAAATATATATATTATTATTTTTATCAAAGACAAAATCACAGCGTCTAAAAGATATATTTACAACTCTTATACCATAAAGCAAGGATCTTTTCTTAAGATGACTATTTAGAACTATGGCTAACTTCACGCTAATGTATTAGCGTTATATCGTTCCAACAACTCAATGTCAGAGATCTTACCGCAGAGTATTACATCGGCCTCCCTGCTCCAACGATACGACTTCCGGATTGATTTTCGAAGTTGTAAAGTCCCGGAGGCGTTTAAATACAACCTCCCGCTTTATCACGTGATTTTGTGTAGATCAATTTGCACTGAGATATTAAAATATAAATTCACGAAGGTATTAATAAAACACCAAAGTTTAATACTACTAATAGGATTTTATTAATCTTTTGTGTATGTTAACTAAAATTAAACGAAGCGGTCTAAAATCGCTACAGTGGCTGCCATATTGGAATGGTACCATTAGACCGCTTTAACTGATCTAAATACTAGAAATGACACCTACTGTACACATAACTGTCCACAGAGTATAAAATATAATGTTAGAATTACCAAACCCTATTGCGTAAGTAAATGTGTCTATTCACTTTCAAAAGCACAAGCTTAAAATCGGTACAGAGATATTTTTTAAGCACATCTAATCGCGACTCATACCATAAGGCAATCTCACAAATACAGAGCCTCTAGTTTATTCACTTCCTTTGAGTGTTACAACAGCAGTATAAGGTATAGCAACAGTATAACATTTAAAATGTTAAAATTTAAAATTTAAAACCCTCCACACTATATTATATATGCCATATATTCTATATGTAACAAATACTGTTATCAAAGGGCATAGTATATGGTTATCCGTGGGTGGGGACTAAATTAATTTTTCCCAATCTTCTCTGCTATTAAGGCCTTGTCTGCATGTGTTGAATTTCGACATATAAAATTGTTCACGTTTTTTTCTTTTTGTCGTACAATCACCACCACGAGCGTTCATTTCAAAGTGTTCAATCACACACCACTTTAGATCTTCTATTTTATGTCTTCTGTCCATCCAATGCTCAACTAATGGAGCAGTTCTTTTATTAGTCCGTATAGCAGATTTATGTTCTGTAATTCTGATACGGATCTCTCTGGACGTCTCGCCAATGTAGCCCATCTCACAGGGACATACAATTAAATAAACGAGATTTTTAGAGCGACAATTAGTGAAGCTCCTGAATGTGTGGTTTACTCCATTGTGGGTAACACTGGGGCCTCTGATAATATTTTGACAATTATTACAAGAACTACAAGGGAATGTACCTTTTGGTAACGGGGCATTCATAATGCCCAGTTGATTATCCTCCCTAATAGTCTTATATGTATGCACCAAACAGTTTCTAATGGTTCTATTACGCCTAAAGGAAAACATGGGTTTATCTAGTTTATCCTTACTCTGTGTGGCAATCAGATGCCAATTTCTATGTATAATGTTCTTAACTTTATTACTTATGTTGCTAAAATTCGTCACAAAAATTAGTGGCATCTTTTTAGATTGTGATTTCTCTATTTTCTCATTGAATAGAGACTCCCTGTTATAATATTTTACTCTTTTGTATGCTTGTTTTACAAGCTTCTTGGGGTAGCCCCTATCCATAAGTTTCTTAGTGAGTATATCAGAATGTACGTTAAAATCTTGTATTTTAGAACAGTTCCGTC
This sequence comes from Calotriton arnoldi, assembly GCA_963921515.1. Classification (NCBI taxonomy): domain Eukaryota; kingdom Metazoa; phylum Chordata; class Amphibia; order Caudata; family Salamandridae; genus Calotriton; species Calotriton arnoldi. The sequence continues at coordinate 806,168 of CAWUFW010008524.1, read as the reverse complement.
TTATTCTAAGAAATTGGCCAAAGGGAATATTATCCCTTTGGCAAGCAGGATGGTTACTTTTATAGTGCAAAAGTGTGTTACGATCTGTAGGTTTAGAAAAGAGTTCAACTTTCAATAAACCATCCACGTTTTTGATTTTAATATCCAAGAAATCACAACAATTTTTGCTGATGGATGACGTAAAGCGTAAATTAACATCACCCATATTGAGCCACTCAATAAACTCCATAAGGGATTCTTTGGTGCCTTCCCATATAAAGAAGACGTCATCAATATATCGTGACCAATTAGAAATGTTTTCATAAAAAGGAGCAACCGTATTAAAAATATGTCGGTCTTCAAACATAGCTACATATAAACAAGCCAGACTGGGAGCACAGGTAGCTCCCATGCTGGTCCCTTTGATTTGTTTAAAAAGATTTCAGTAAATAAAAAAATATTATTTTTAAGTATAATCTCAACACATTCGACTATAAAAATTGCATGAGATGACAAATCACAGTCATTATTACTGAGGAGATCTTTAATCATTTGTATGGTATCATCCTGTGGTATATTTGTATATAATGCTTCAATGTCTAATGTGACCAACCATTGAGTGTTTATATTATATGGAAGATTTTCCACTTTACCAATCATAGAGGTGGTATCCTTTATATATGCTTTCTGTTGTGTCACTAGAGGTTGCAGGAAAACATCGACATATTTACTTAAAGGTTCAGTAAGAGAGTTAATACTAGAGACAATAGGTCTCATAGGGGATTTATCATATCCTTATGGACCTTAGGCAGGCCATACAGTGCTGGAATAGTTGGATTCGTGTTTCTAAGGTAATTATATTCATCGGTACATATAATACCATCTTCCTTAGCTAATAACAAAAGGTTATCCACCGTATGTATTAATTTATTCCATTCCTCCCTATTAGATTTCTGATAGTGAGAATCTATATTTAAAAGAGAGATCATTTTATTGTTATAGTCACTAGTATCCATTACTACAATACTACCTCCCTTATCTGCTGGTTTAATAGTTAAACTATGACACTGTTCTAGAGTTTTCAATGCAGTATTTTGCTGTGACGTAAGATTTTTATCAATCCACAATTTTTTATTCAAAAGTTCCTCGACTTCTTTCTCTACTACTCTTTCAAAAAGCTCAATGTTTTTATTTACTAGATTAATAGGGGGTCCAGGAAGATTTAGGTTTCAACCCCGACTTATTCTCTATGATCGGTTTCTGTTTACCTTCAAAGAATGAGTTAAGTCTTATTTTTCTAAAAAAGGTTTGTAAGTCTCTTTCCAGGTTGTATTTATCTATAGGTGAGACAATCGCATAACCTAAGCCCTTCTCTAAAACTTTTGTTTCGTCTTGAGTCAACGGTCTATTGGAAAAATTGATTACTGATGCTTTATCTGTTAATCCCACCCTTTCTGACTCCGAGTCTTCATATATGTTCGATTCTGTGTGGGGTTCAAGGGAAAGAAGCCTGCTCTCCCTCTGCCTCTCCCCCGATTCTGACTGTAATTCACTTGACGTTGCTCTAAAAAAGAGAGAGTGTCTCTGCTAGTACTAGGGACAGAATCCTTTTCTTTATTATTTCTATTATCTTGTCTCTTGTCATATATAGCCTCATTCTCAGATTCAGAGCTGGTATATGAGGTATCAAAAAATGTAACCCTCTTCTGAGGGAAATTCCGTTTTGGTTGTTGCCAATGATTTCTCTTGCTGTAGATCTCTTCTCTTGATCTTTCATAGAAATCTACTTGCAGATAAGGATAAACCCGTTCTAAGTTGTATTTTGTGATGTCTTTTCTTATTTTGCTAGATTTTTTATTCATGAGATATTCTTTATACCCAGAGTTATCTGCCTGGATATCTTCTAATTTCTTTTTGGCTTCCTCTAACGTAGTGCTCTCTCTCAATTTCAATTCCATCTCTTCTATTTCTTTTCTGTCTATAACCAAAATCTCATACGCTGTTTCAATAATTAATAGCATCCAGTCACGGCTGCACCTATTAGCTATCAATGTCCAATTCTCAAGAAATTTCCGAATTTTAATAAAAATGCCCGGCTCATTGGTCACCTGTAAACCCTTGGGTATAATACCTTTTTACAATATTCGATTAGGAAATCAGCATGTAGCTCAGTTCTTATTGTTTTCTTTTTACAGTTCCATAACGATCTCCATTCTTCCTCATTATTATCAGTTGATGTAATAGACGATACATTCTTAGAGGAACTATTTATAATTTTAGAAAATTGCTCCTCTGAAAACCCATAGGTTTTAAAACCATCCATATTATGGAATGGTCACTTGTTCCCCAAAAATATGGAGACACTAGACACACAACTCCCCAGCTAACAAGTTGTACTTCAAAATGAAAAAAAGGTAGGAGACACCCCACTAGTAAGAGGAGGGAAGGGGTAACATCAGCAAATAAACACAAACAATCCCTGCTATTATTTAACATTCAACTCTATTGATCATGTGTAGAACAGCATAAACTGAGGAATTACACTATATCAATCTAAATAGGTGCATTACAATTATGTAATAAAAACACTATAATTGGAAAAAGGTTTCAGTCTTAAAACATGAAAAAAGTTTTATTTAGATAAAATCATGTCATACTTCATTAAAACAATTTCATTAAAAATCATCATATCAATAATCAACAATGTTAAAAAAGAAGATACATAAATATTCATAGGCAAGAAAACTAAAAACGGTCGACGCGGCGTTTCGGTGAGATCACTTCTCCACCTTCTTCAGGACTGAGTTTTCTACAAATTAATTATAAACATGAAACAAAAATAAGCCATACATACATATCTTTTAAACAATTTATCCACAAAGCATGTATCTAAGAACTGAAACTAGAGTAACCTATTTCAATATTGGTACCCACAATTAATGCCTCCTATATTGTTTATATCCACAATAGGTCTTTAACCCAGATACAATCATACCGCTAACTATTTACTACAGATATAATGTCACCCATGTTATAATGCAGTCCTATTCTCAACACATGATCCGTAATTACTATTTGGAAAAAAACTTTATTGTAAACATGCATATTCTAACGAGTTTCATTGTTTATATTTTTTTATAAACACTCGGAAGTTATAATGAACGAGCGTTATTCGTATGTCATGATTAAATGTCCCATACAATAATAGCTAGAGACCTTGTGGGACACCAACCCATGCTTGCATATATATATAGCTTTGTCCAATAACCTCAATATCTCACATATTCAAGCATACCTTCATGTGTGATTAGATCATCACTATATTCGTTGGAGCCACCGTATTATAATTAGATTTGGCAAAAACTTCAAAAATTTTTAATAAAAACCAACGTCATATATAGGCAGCTTTAGTTTGATAAATGTATTATACCCAGGGTTTTACGTAATGGGCTTACCAATGATGAATTATGGTTGCTGAATAACACAATCTTGGGCTGTTATGGACCAGGAAAGTGGTGTACAGTAATATTGAACAGAGGGTGTTACTGCTCCACTCCGTATATTTCCCAATACATGGACCGTGTCTGGTTTGTTCTAAACAAATGGAAACCAGAAGGAAATGTTATGGTTTTCAGTTCTGTGCGGTGTTATATTAATCATTAGTATTCCACCGCCGGTCTATGCCTATGCTAACCTAATATAAATCTCATCCTGTCCTTTCCTATTCACATAAAATGAAAAACTAGTTTAGCACAGCCCTTATCAAATGGGGTAGAATGACTTCGTCAACTACGCTACATGATCCTTTGCTATGTACATAAGGACTGCAGTTACTTTCAGTACTAATTCTGTTTTAAGGATATCTTATGCGATCTAAAATATATATATTATTATTTTTATCAAAGACAAAATCACAGCGTCTAAAAGATATATTTACAACTCTTATACCATAAAGCAAGGATCTTTTCTTAAGATGACTATTTAGAACTATGGCTAACTTCACGCTAATGTATTAGCGTTATATCGTTCCAACAACTCAATGTCAGAGATCTTACCGCAGAGTATTACATCGGCCTCCCTGCTCCAACGATACGACTTCCGGATTGATTTTCGAAGTTGTAAAGTCCCGGAGGCGTTTAAATACAACCTCCCGCTTTATCACGTGATTTTGTGTAGATCAATTTGCACTGAGATATTAAAATATAAATTCACGAAGGTATTAATAAAACACCAAAGTTTAATACTACTAATAGGATTTTATTCATCTTTTGTGTATGTTAACTAAAATTAAACGAAGCGGTCTAAAATCGCTACAGTGGCTGCCATATTGGAATGGTACCATTAGACCGCTTTAACTGATCTAAATACTAGAAATGACACCTACTGTACACATAACTGTCCACAGAGTATAAAATATAATGTTAGAATTACCAAACCCTATTGCGTAAGTAAATGTGTCTATTCACTTTCAAAAGCACAAGCTTAAAATCGGTACAGAGATATTTTTTAAGCACATCTAATCGCGACTCATACCATAAGGCAATCTCACAAATACAGAGCCTCTAGTTTATTCACTTCCTTTGAGTGTTACAACAGCAGTATAAGGTATAGCAACAGTATAACATTTAAAATGTTAAAATTTAAAATTTAAAACCCTCCACACTATATTATATATGCCATATATTCTATATGTAACAAATACTGTTATCAAAGGGCATAGTATATGGTTATCCGTGGGTGGGGACTAAATTAATTTTTCCCAATCTTCTCTGCTATTAAGGCCTTGTCTGCATGTGTTGAATTTCGACATATAAAATTGTTCACGTTTTTTTCTTTTTGTCGTACAATCACCACCACGAGCGTTCATTTCAAAGTGTTCAATCACACACCACTTTAGATCTTCTATTTTATGTCTTCTGTCCATCCAATGCTCAACTAATGGAGCAGTTCTTTTATTAGTCCGTATAGCAAATTTATGTTCTGTAATTCTGATACGGATCTCTCTGGACGTCTCGCCAATGTAGCCCATCTCACAGGGACATACAATTAAATAAACGAGATTTTTAGAGCGACAATTAGTGAAGCTCCTGAATGTGTGGTTTACTCCATTGTGGGTAACACTGGGGCCTCTGATAATATTTTGACAATTATTACAAGAACTACAAGGGAATGTACCTTTTGGTAACGGGGCATTCATAATGCCCAGTTGATTATCCTCCCTAATAGTCTTATATGTATGCACCAAACAGTTTCTAATGGTTCTATTACGCCTAAAGGAAAACATGGGTTTATCTAGTTTATCCTTACTCTGTGTGGCAATCAGATGCCAATTTCTATGTATAATGTTCTTAACTTTATTACTTATGTTGCTAAAATTCGTCACAAAAATTAGTGGCATCTTTTTAGATTGTGATTTCTCTATTTTCTCATTGAATAGAGACTCCCTGTTATAATATTTTACTCTTTTGTATGCTTGTTTTACAAGCTTCTTGGGAGTAGCCCCTATCCATAAGTTTCTTAGTGAGTATATCAGAATGTACGTTAAAATCTTGTATTTTAGAACAGTTCCGTCTTATTCTAAGAAATTGGCCAAAGGGAATATTATCCCTTTGGCAAGCAGGATGGTTACTTTTATAGTGCAAAAGTGTGTTACGATCTGTAGGTTTAGAAAAGAGTTCAACTTTCAATAAACCATCCACGTTTTTGATTTTAATATCCAAGAAATCACAACAATTTTTGCTGATGGATGACGTAAAGCGTAAATTAACATCACCCATATTGAGCCACTCAATAAACTCCATAAGGGATTCTTTGGTGCCTTCCCATATAAAGAAGACGTCATCAATATATCGTGACCAATTAGAAATGTTTTCATAAAAAGGAGCAACCGTATTAAAAATATGTCGGTCTTCAAACATAGCTACATATAAACAAGCCAGACTGGGAGCACAGGTAGCTCCCATGCTGGTCCCTTTGATTTGTTTAAAAAGATTTCAGTAAATAAAAAAATATTATTTTTAAGTATAATCTCAACACATTCGACTATAAAAATTGCATGAGATGACAAATCACAGTCATTATTACTGAGGAGATCTTTAATCATTTGTATGGTATCATCCTGTGGTATATTTGTATATAATGCTTCAATGTCTAATGTGACCAACCATTGAGTGTTTATATTATATGGAAGATTTTCCACTTTACCAATCATAGAGGTGGTATCCTTTATATATGCTTTCTGTTGTGTCACTAGAGGTTGCAGGAAAACATCGACATATTTACTTAAAGGTTCAGTAAGAGAGTTAATACTAGAGACAATAGGTCTCATAGGGGATTTATCATATCCTTATGGACCTTAGGCAGGCCATACAGTGCTGGAATAGTTGGATTCGTGTTTCTAAGGTAATTATATTCATCGGTACATATAATACCATCTTCCTTAGCTAATAACAAAAGGTTATCCACCGTATGTATTAATTTATTCCATTCCTCCCTATTAGATTTCTGATAGTGAGAATCTATATTTAAAAGAGAGATCATTTTATTGTTATAGTCACTAGTATCCATTACTACAATACTACCTCCCTTATCTGCTGGTTTAATAGTTAAACTATGACACTGTTCTAGAGTTTTCAATGCAGTATTTTGCTGTGACGTAAGATTTTTATCAATCCACAATTTTTTATTCAAAAGTTCCTCGACTTCTTTCTCTACTACTCTTTCAAAAAGCTCAATGTTTTTATTTACTAGATTAATAGGGGGTCCAGGAAGATTTAGGTTTCAACCCCGACTTATTCTCTATGATCGGTTTCTGTTTACCTTCAAAGAATGAGTTAAGTCTTATTTTTCTAAAAAAGGTTTGTAAGTCTCTTTCCAGGTTGTATTTATCTATAGGTGAGACAATCGCATAACCTAAGCCCTTCTCTAAAACTTTTGTTTCGTCTTGAGTCAACGGTCTATTGGAAAAATTGATTACTGATGCTTTATCTGTTAATCCCACCCTTTCTGACTCCGAGTCTTCATATATGTTCGATTCTGTGTGGGGTTCAAGGAAAGAAGCCTGCTCTCCCTCTGCCTCTCCCCCGATTCTGACTGTAATTCACTTGACGTTGCTCTAAAAGAGAGAGTGTCTCTGCTAGTACTAGGGACAGAATCCTTTTCTTTATTATTTCTATTATCTTGTCTCTTGTCATATATAGCCTCATTCTCAGATTCAGAGCTGGTATATGAGGTATCAAAAAATGTAACCCTCTTCTGAGGGAAATTCCGTTTTGGTTGTTGCCAATGATTTCTCTTGCTGTAGATCTCTTCTCTTGATCTTTCATAGAAATCTACTTGCAGATAAGGATAAACCCGTTCTAAGTTGTATTTTGTGATGTCTTTTCTTATTTTGCTAGATTTTTTATTCATGAGATATTCTTTATACCCAGAGTTATCTGCCTGGATATCTTCTAATTTCTTTTTGGCTTCCTCTAACGTAGTGCTCTCTCTCAATTTCAATTCCATCTCTTCTATTTCTTTTCTGTCTATAACCAAAATCTCATACGCTGTTTCAATAATTAATAGCATCCAGTCACGGCTGCACCTATTAGCTATCAATGTCCAATTCTCAAGAAATTTCCGAATTTTAATAAAAATGCCCGGCTCATTGGTCACCTGTAAACCCTTGGGTATAATACCTTTTTACAATATTCGATTAGGAAATCAGCATGTAGCTCAGTTCTTATTGTTTTCTTTTTACAGTTCCATAACGATCTCCATTCTTCCTCATTATTATCAGTTGATGTAATAGACGATACATTCTTAGAGGAACTATTTATAATTTTAGAAAATTGCTCCTCTGAAAACCCATAGGTTTTAAAACCATCCATATTATGGAATGGTCACTTGTTCCCCAAAAATATGGAGACACTAGACACACAACTCCCCAGCTAACAAGTTGTACTTCAAAATGAAAAAAAGGTAGGAGACACCCCACTAGTAAGAGGAGGGAAGGGGTAACATCAGCAAATAAACACAAACAATCCCTGCTATTATTTAACATTCAACTCTATTGATCATGTGTAGAACAGCATAAACTGAGGAATTACACTATATCAATCTAAATAGGTGCATTACAATTATGTAATAAAAACACTATAATTGGAAAAGGTTTCAGTCTTAAACATGAAAAAGTTTTATTTAGATAAAATCATGTCATACTTCATTAAAACAATTTCATTAAAAATCATCATATCAATAATCAACAATGTTAAAAAAGAAGATACATAAATATTCATAGGCAAGAAAACTAAAAACGGTCGACGCGGCGTTTCGGTGAGATCACTTCTCCACCTTCTTCAGGACTGAGTTTTCTACAAATTAATTATAAACATGAAACAAAATAAGCCATACATACATATCTTTTAAACAATTTATCCACAAAGCATGTATCTAAGAACTGAAACTAGAGTAACCTATTTCAATATTGGTACCCACAATTAATGCCTCCTATATTGTTTATATCCACAATAGGTCTTTAACCCAGATACAATCATACCGCTAACTATTTACTACAGATATAATGTCACCCATGTTATAATGCAGTCCTATTCTCAACACATGATCCGTAATTACTATTTGGAAAAAAACTTTATTGTAAACATGCATATTCTAACGAGTTTCATTGTTTATATTTTTTTATAAACACTCGGAAGTTATAATGAACGAGCGTTATTCGTATGTCATGATTAAATGTCCCATACAATAATAGCTAGAGACCTTGTGGGACACCAACCCATGCTTGCATATATATATAGCTTTGTCCAATAACCTCAATATCTCACATATTCAAGCATACCTTCATGTGTGATTAGATCATCACTATATTCGTTGGAGCCACCGTATTATAATTAGATTTGGCAAAAACTTCAAAAATTTTTAATAAAAACCAACGTCATATATAGGCAGCTTTAGTTTGATAAATGTATTATACCCAGGGTTTTACGTAATGGGCTTAACAATGATGAATTATGGTTGCTGAATAACACAATCTTGGGCTGTTATGGACCAGGAAAGTGGTGTACAGTAATATTGAACAGAGGGTGTTACTGCTCCACTCCGTATATTTCCCAATACATGGACCGTGTCTGGTTTGTTCTAAACAAATGGAAACCAGAAGGAAATGTTATGGTTTTCAGTTCTGTGCGGTGTTATATTAATCATTAGTATTCCACCGCCGGTCTATGCCTATGCTAACCTAATATAAATCTCATCCTGTCCTTTCCTATTCACATAAAATGAAAAACTAGTTTAGCACAGCCCTTATCAAATGGGGTAGAATGACTTCGTCAACTACGCTACATGATCCTTTGCTATGTACATAAGGACTGCAGTTACTTTCAGTACTAATTCTGTTTTAAGGATATCTTATGCGATCTAAAATATATATATTATTATTTTTATCAAAGACAAAATCACAGCGTCTAAAAGATATATTTACAACTCTTATACCATAAAGCAAGGATCTTTTCTTAAGATGACTATTTAGAACTATGGCTAACTTCACGCTAATGTATTAGCGTTATATCGTTCCAACAACTCAATGTCAGAGATCTTACCGCAGAGTATTACATCGGCCTCCCTGCTCCAACGATACGACTTCCGGATTGATTTCCGAAGTTGTAAAGTCCCGGAGGCGTTTAAATACAACCTCCCGCTTTATCACGTGATTTTGTGTAGTTCAATTTCCACTGAGATATTAAAATATAAATTCACGAAGGTATTAATAAAACACCAAAGTTTAATACTACTAATAGGATTTTATTCATCTTTTGTGTATGTTAACTAAAATTAAACGAAGCGGTCTAAAATCGCTACAGTGGCTGCCATATTGGAATGGTACCGTTAGACCGCTTTAACTGATCTAAATACTAGAAATGACACCTACTGTACACATAACTGTCCACAGAGTATAAAATATAATGTTAGAATTACCAAACCCTATTGCGTAAGTAAATGTGTCCATTCACTTTCAAAAGCACAAGCTTAAAATCGGTACAGAGATATTTTTTAAGCACATCTAATCGCGACTCATACCATAAGGCAATCTCACAAATACAGAGCCTCTAGTTTATTCACTTCCTTTGAGTGTTACAACAGCAGTATAAGGTATAGCAACAGTATAAAATTTAAAATGTTAAAATTTAAAATTTAAAACCCTCCACACTATATTATATATGCCATATATTCTATATGTAACAAATACTGTTATCAAAGGGCATATTATATGGTTATCCGTGGGTGGGGACTAAATTAATTTTTCCCAATCTTCTCTGCTATTAAGGCCTTGTCTGCATGTGTTGAATTTCGACATATAAAATTGTTCACGTTTTTTTCTTTTTGTCGTACAATCACCACCACGAGCGTTCATTTCAAAGTGTTCAATCACACACCACTTTAGATCTTCTATTTTATGTTTTCTGTCCATCCAATGCTCAACTAATGGAGCAGTTCTTTTATTAGTCCGTATAGCAGATTTATGTTCTGTAATTCTGATACGGATCTCTCTGGACGTCTCGCCAATGTAGCCCATCTCACAGGGACATACAATTAAATAAACGAGATTTTTAGAGCGACAATTAGTGAAGCTCCTGAATGTGTGGTTTACTCCATTGTGGGTAACACTGGGGCCTCTGATAATATTTTGACAATTATTACAAGAACTACAAGGGAATGTACCTTTTGGTAACGGGGCATTCATAATGCCCAGTTGATTATCCTCCCTAATAGTCTTATATGTATGCACCAAACAGTTTCTAATGCTTCTATTACGCCTAAAGGAAAACATGGGTTTATCTAGTTTATCCTTACTCTGTGTGGCAATCAGATGCCAATTTCTATGTATAATGTTCTTAACTTTATTACTTATGTTGCTAAAATTCGTCACAAAAATTAGTGGCATCTTTTTAGATTGTGATTTCTCTATTTTCTCATTGAATAGAGACTCCCTGTTATAATATTTTACTCTTTTGTATGCTTGTTTTACAAGCTTCTTGGGGTAGCCCCTATCCATAAGTTTCTTAGTGAGTATATCAGAATGTACGTTAAAATCTTGTATTTTAGAACAGTTCCGTCTTATTCTAAGAAATTGGCCAAAGGGAATATTATCCCTTTGGCAAGCAGGATGGTTACTTTTATAGTGCAAAAGTGTGTTACGATCTGTAGGTTTAGAAAAGAGTTCAACTTTCAATAAACCATCCACGTTTTTGATTTTAATATCCAAGAAATCACAACAATTTTTGCTGATGGATGACGTAAAGCGTAAATTAACATCACCCATATTGAGCCACTCAATAAACTCCATAAGGGATTCTTTGGTGCCTTCCCATATAAAGAAGACGTCATCAATATATCGTGACCAATTAGAAATGTTTTCATAAAAAGGAGCAACCGTATTAAAAATATGTCGGTCTTCAAACATAGCTACATATAAACAAGCCAGACTGGGAGCACAGGTAGCTCCCATGCTGGTCCCTTTGATTTGTTTAAAAAGATTTCAGTAAATAAAAAATATTATTTTTAAGTATAATCTCAACACATTCGACTATAAAAATTGCATGAGATGACAAATCACAGTCATTATTACTGAGGAGATCTTTAATCATTTGTATGGTATCATCCTGTGGTATATTTGTATATAATGCTTCAATGTCTAATGTGACCAACCATTGAGTGTTTATATTATATGGAAGATTTTCCACTTTACCAATCATAGAGGTGGTATCCTTTATATATGCTTTCTGTTGTGTCACTAGAGGTTGCAGGAAAACATCGACATATTTACTTAAAGGTTCAGTAAGAGAGTTAATACTAGAGACAATAGGTCTCATAGGGGATTTATCATATCCTTATGGACCTTAGGCAGGCCATACAGTGCTGGAATAGTTGGATTCGTGTTTCTAAGGTAATTATATTCATCGGTACATATAATACCATCTTCCTTAGCTAATAACAAAAGGTTATCCACCGTATGTATTAATTTATTCCATTCCTCCCTATTAGATTTCTGATAGTGAGAATCTATATTTAAAAGAGAGATCATTTTATTGTTATAGTCACTAGTATCCATTACTACAATACTACCTCCCTTATCTGCTGGTTTAATAGTTAAACTATGACACTGTTCTAGAGTTTTCAATGCAGTATTTTGCTGTGACGTAAGATTTTTATCAATCCACAATTTTTTATTCAAAAGTTCCTCGACTTCTTTCTCTACTACTCTTTCAAAAAGCTCAATGTTTTTATTTACTAGATTAATAGGGGGGGTCCAGGAAGATTTAGGTTTCAACCCCGACTTATTCTCTATGATCGGTTTCTGTTTACCTTCAAAGAATGAGTTAAGTCTTATTTTTCTAAAAAAGGTTTGTAAGTCTCTTTCCAGGTTGTATTTATCTATAGGTGAGACAATCGCATAACCTAAGCCCTTCTCTAAAACTTTTGTTTCGTCTTGAGTCAACGGTCTATTGGAAAAATTGATTACTGATGCTTTATCTGTTAATCCCACCCTTTCTGACTCCGAGTCTTCATATATGTTCGATTCTGTGTGGGGTTCAAGGAAAGAAGCCTGCTCTCCCTCTGCCTCTCCCCCGATTCTGACTGTAATTCACTTGACGTTGCTCTAAAAAAGAGAGAGTGTCTCTGCTAGTACTAGGGACAGAATCCTTTTCTTTATTATTTCTATTATCTTGTCTCTTGTCATATATAGCCTCATTCTCAGATTCAGAGCTGGTATATGAGGTATCAAAAATGTAACCCTCTTCTGAGGGAAATTCCGTTTTGGTTGTTGCCAATGATTTCTCTTGCTGTAGATCTCTTCTCTTGATCTTTCATAGAAATCTACTTGCAGATAAGGATAAACCTGTTCTAAGTTGTATTTTGTGATGTCTTTTCTTATTTTGCTAGATTTTTTATTCATGAGATATTCTTTATACCCAGAGTTATCTGCCTGGATATCTTCTAATTTCTTTTTGGCTTCCTCTAACGTAGTGCTCTCTCTCAATTTCAATTCCATCTCTTCTATTTCTTTTCTGTCTATAACCAAAATCTCATACGCTGTTTCAATAATTAATAGCATCCAGTCACGGCTGCACCTATTAGCTATCAATGTCCAATTCTCAAGAAATTTCCGAATTTTAATAAAAATGCCCGGCTCATTGGTCACCTGTAAACCCTTGGGTATAATACCTTTTTACAATATTCGATTAGGAAATCAGCATGTAGCTCAGTTCTTATTGTTTTCTTTTTACAGTTCCATAACGATCTCCATTCTTCCTCATTATTATCAGTTGATGTAATAGACAATACATTCTTAGAGGAACTATTTATAATTTTAGAAAATTGCTCCTCTGAAAACCCATAGGTTTTAAAACCATCCATATTATGGAATGGTCACTTGTTCCCCAAAAATATGGAGACACTAGATACACAACTCCCCAGCTAACAAGTTGTACTTCAAAATGAAAAAAAGGTAGGAGACACCCCACTAGTAAGAGGAGGGAAGGGGTAACATCAGCAAATAAACACAAACAATCCCTGCTATTATTTAACATTCAACTCTATTGATCATGTGTAGAACAGCATAAACTGAGGAATTACACTATATCAATCTAAATAGGTGCATTACAATTATGTAATAAAAACACTATAATTGGAAAAAGGTTTCAGTCTTAAAACATGAAAAAAGTTTTATTTAGATAAAATCATGTCATACTTCATTAAAACAATTTCATTAAAAATCATCATATCAATAATCAACAATGTTAAAAAAGAAGATACATAAATATTCATAGGCAAGAAAACTAAAAACGGTCGACGCGGCGTTTCGGTGAGATCACTTCTCCACCTTCTTCAGGACTGAGTTTTCTACAAATTAATTATAAACATGAAACAAAAATAAGCCATACATACATATCTTTTAAACAATTTATCCACAAAGCATGTATCTAAGAACTGAAACTAGAGTAACCTATTTCAATATTGGTACCCACAATTAATGCCTCCTATATTGTTTATATCCACAATAGGTCTTTAACCCAGATACAATCATACCGCTAACTATTTACTACAGATATAATGTCACCCATGTTATAATGCAGTCCTATTCTCAACACATGATCCGTAATTACTATTTGGAAAAAAACTTTATTGTAAACATGCATATTCTAACGAGTTTCATTGTTTATATTTTTTTATAAACACTCGGAAGTTATAATGAACGAGCGTTATTCGTATGTCATGATTAAATGTCCCATACAATAATAGCTAGAGACCTTGTGGGACACCAACCCATGCTTGCATATATATATAGCTTTGACAATAACCTCAATATCTCACATATTCAAGCATACCTTCATGTGTGATTAGATCATCACTATATTCGTTGGAGCCACCGTATTATAATTAGATTTGGCAAAAACTTCAAAAATTTTTTAATAAAAACCAACGTCATATATAGGCAGCTTTAGTTTGATAAATGTATTATACCCAGGGTTTTACGTAATGGGCTTACCAATGATGAATTATGGTTGCTGAATAACACAATCTTGGGCTGTTATGGACCAGGAAAGTGGTGTACAGTAATATTGAACAGAGGGTGTTACTGCTCCACTCCGTATATTTCCCAATACATGGACCGTGTCTGGTTTGTTCTAAACAAATGGAAACCAGAAGGAAATGTTATGGTTTTCAGTTCTGTGCGGTGTTATATTAATCATTAGTATTCCACCGCCGGTCTATGCCTATGCTAACCTAATATAAATCTCATCCTGTCCTTTCCTATTCACATAAAATGAAAAACTAGTTTAGCACAGCCCTTATCAAATGGGGTAGAATGACTTCGTCAACTACGCTACATGATCCTTTGCTCTGTACATAAGGACTGCAGTTACTTTCAGTACTAATTCTGTTTTAAGGATATCTTATGCGATCTAAAATATATATATTATTATTTTTATCAAAGACAAAATCACAGCGTCTAAAAGATATATTTACAACTCTTATACCATAAAGCAAGGATCTTTTCTTAAGATGACTATTTAGAACTATGGCTAACTTCACGCTAATGTATTAGCGTTATATCGTTCCAACAACTCAATGTCAGAGATCTTACCGCAGAGTATTACATCGGCCTCCCTGCTCCAACGATACGACTTCCGGATTGATTTCCGAAGTTGTAAAGTCCCGGAGGCGTTTAAATACAACCTCCCGCTTTATCACGTGATTTTGTGTAGATCAATTTCCACTGAGATATTAAAATATAAATTCACGAAGGTATTAATAAAACACCAAAGTTTAATACTACTAATAGGATTTTATTCATCTTTTGTGTATGTTAACTAAAATTAAACGAAGCGGTCTAAAATCGCTACAGTGGCTGCCATATTGGAATGGTACCGTTAGACCGCTTTAACTGATCTAAATACTAGAAATGACACCTACTGTACACATAACTGTCCACAGAGTATAAAATATAATGTTAGAATTACCAAACCCTATTGCGTAAGTAAATGTGTCCATTCACTTTCAAAAGCACAAGCTTAAAATCGGTACAGAGATATTTTTTAAGCACATCTAATCGCGACTCATACCATAAGGCAATCTCACAAATACAGAGCCTCTAGTTTATTCACTTCCTTTGAGTGTTACAACAGCAGTATATGGTATAGCAACAGTATAAAATTTAAAATGTTAAAATTTAAAATTTAAAACCCTCCACACTATATTATATATGCCATATATTCTATATGTAACAAATACTGTTATCAAAGGGCATATTATATGGTTATCCGTGGGTGGGGACTAAATTAATTTTTCCCAATCTTCTCTGCTATTAAGGCCTTGTCTGCATGTGTTGAATTTCGACATATAAAATTGTTCACGTTTTTTTCTTTTTGTCGTACAATCACCACCACGAGCGTTCATTTCAAAGTGTTCAATCACACACCACTTTAGATCTTCTATTTTATGTCTTCTGTCCATCCAATGCTCAACTAATGGAGCAGTTCTTTTATTAGTCCGTATAGCAGATTTATGTTCTGTAATTCTGATACGGATCTCTCTGGACGTCTCGCCAATGTAGCCCATCTCACAGGGACATACAATTAAATAAACGAGATTTTTAGAGCGACAATTAGTGAAGCTCCTGAATGTGTGGTTTACTCCATTGTGGGTAACACTGGGGCCTCTGATAATATTTTGACAACTATTACAAGAACTACAAGGGAATGTACCTTTTGGTAACGGGGCATTCATAATACCCAGTTGATTATCCTCCCTAATAGTCTTATATGTATGCACCAAACAGTTTCTAATGGTTCTATTACGCCTAAAGGAAAACATGGGTTTATCTAGTTTATCCTTACTCTGTGTGGCAATCAGATGCCAATTTCTATGTATAATGTTCTTAACTTTATTACTTATGTTGCTAAAATTCGTCACAAAAATTAGTGGCATCTTTTTAGATTGTGATTTCTCTATTTTCTCATTGAATAGAGACTCCCTGTTATAATATTTTACTCTTTTGTATGCTTGTTTTACAAGCTTCTTGGGGTAGCCCCTATCCATAAGTTTCTTAGTGAGTATATCAGAATGTACGTTAAAATCTTGTATTTTAGAACAGTTCCGTCTTATTCTAAGAAATTGGCCAAAGGGAATATTATCCCTTTGGCAAGCAGGATGGTTACTTTTATAGTGCAAAAGTGTGTTACGATCTGTAGGTTTAGAAAAGAGTTCAACTTTCAATAAACCATCCACGTTTTTGATTTTAATATCCAAGAAATCACAACAATTTTTGCTGATGGATGACGTAAAGCGTAAATTAACATCACCCATATTGAGCCACTCAATAAACTCCATAAGGGATTCTTTGGTGCCTTCCCATATAAAGAAGACGTCATCAATATATAGTGACCAATTAGAAATGTTTTCATAAAAAGGAGCAACCGTATTAAAAATATGTCGGTCTTCAAACATAGCTACATATAAACAAGCCAGACTGGGAGCACAGGTAGCTCCCATGCTGGTCCCTTTGATTTGTTTAAAAAAGATTTCAGTAAATAAAAAAATATTATTTTTAAGTATAATCTCAACACATTCGACTATAAAAATTGCATGAGATGACAAATCACAGTCATTATTACTGAGGAGATCTTTAATCATTTGTATGGTATCATCCTGTGGTATATTTGTATATAATGCTTCAATGTCTAATGTGACCAACCATTGAGTGTTTATATTATATGGAAGATTTTCCACTTTACCAATCATAGAGGTGGTATCCTTTATATATGCTTTCTGTTGTGTCACTAGAGGTTGCAGGAAAACATCGACATATTTACTTAAAGGTTCAGTAAGAGAGTTAATACTAGAGACAATAGGTCTCATAGGGGGATTTATCATATCCTTATGGACCTTAGGCAGGCCATACAGTGCTGGAATAGTTGGATTCGTGTTTCTAAGGTAATTATATTCATCGGTACATATAATACCATCTTCCTTAGCTAATAACAAAAGGTTATCCACCGTATGTATTAATTTATTCCATTCCTCCCTATTAGATTTCTGATAGTGAGAATCTATATTTAAAAGAGAGATCATTTTATTGTTATAGTCACTAGTATCCATTACTACAATACTACCTCCCTTATCTGCTGGTTTAATAGTTAAACTATGACACTGTTCTAGAGTTTTCAATGCAGTATTTTGCTGTGACGTAAGGTTTTTATCAATCCACAATTTTTTATTCAAAAGTTCCTCGACTTCTTTCTCTACTACTCTTTCAAAAAGCTCAATGTTTTTATTTACTAGATTAATAGGGGGGGTCCAGGAAGATTTAGGTTTCAACCCCGACTTATTCTCTATGATCGGTTTCTGTTTACCTTCAAAGAATGAGTTAAGTCTTATTTTTCTAAAAAAGGTTTGTAAGTCTCTTTCCAGGTTGTATTTATCTATAGGTGAGACATTCGCATAACCTAAGCCCTTCTCTAAAACTTTTGTTTCGTCTTGAGTCAACTGTCTATTGGAAAAATTGATTACTGATGCTTTATCTGTTAATCCCACCCTTTCTGACTCCGAGTCTTCATATATGTTCGATTCTGTGTGGGGTTCAAGGGAAAGAAGCCTGCTCTCCCTCTGCCTCTCCCCCGATTCTGACTGTAATTCACTTGACGTTGCTCTAAAAAGAGAGAGTGTCTCTGCTAGTACTAGGGACAGAATCCTTTTCTTTATTATTTCTATTATCTTGTCTCTTGTCATATATAGCCTCATTCTCAGATTCAGAGCTGGTATATGAGGTATCAAAAAATGTAACCCTCTTCTGAGGGAAATTCCGTTTTGGTTGTTGCCAATGATTTCTCTTGCTGTAGATCTCTTCTCTTGATCTTTCATAGAAATCTACTTGCAGATAAGGATAAACCCGTTCTAAGTTGTATTTTGTGATGTCTTTTCTTATTTTGCTAGATTTTTTATTCATGAGATATTCTTTATACCCAGAGTTATCTGCCTGGATATCTTCTAATTTCTTTTGGCTTCCTCTAACGTAGTGCTCTCTCTCAATTTCAATTCCATCTCTTCTATTTCTTTTCTCTCTATAACCAAAATCTCATACGCTGTTTCAATAATTAATAGCATCCAGTCACGGCTGCACCTATTAGCTATCAATGTCCAATTCTCAAGAAATTTCCGAATTTTAATAAAAATGCCCGGCTCATTGGTCACCTGTAAACCCTTGGGTATAATACCTTTTTACAATATTCGATTAGGAAATCAGCATGTAGCTCAGTTCTTATTGTTTTCTTTTTACAGTTCCATAACGATCTCCATTCTTCCTCATTATTATCAGTTGATGTAATAGACGATACATTCTTAGAGGAACTATTTATAATTTTAGAAAATTGCTCCTCTGAAAACCCATAGGTTTTAAAACCATCCATATTATGGAATGGTCACTTGTTCCCCAAAAATATGGAGACACTAGACACACAACTCCCCAGCTAACAAGCTGTACTTCAAAATGAAAAAAGGTAGGAGACACCCCACTAGTAAGAGGAGGGAAGGGGTAACATCAGCAAATAAACACAAACAATCCCTGCTCTTATTTAACATTCAACTCTATTGATCATGTGTAGAACAGCATAAACTGAGGAATTACACTATATCAATCTAAATAGGTGCATTACAATTATGTAATAAAAACACTATAATTGGAAAAAGGTTTCAGTCTTAAAACATGAAAAAAGTTTTATTTAGATAAAATCATGTCATACTTCATTAAAACAATTTCATTAAAAATCATCATATCAATAATCAACAATGTTAAAAAAGAAGATACATAAATATTCATAGGCAAGAAAACTAAAAACGGTCGACGCGGCGTTTCGGTGAGATCACTTCTCCACCTTCTTTAGGACTGAGTTTTCTACAAATTAATTATAAACATGAAACAAAAATAAGCCATACATACATATCTTTTAAACAATTTATCCACAAAGCATGTATCTAAGAACTGAAACTAGAGTAACCTATTTCAATATTGGTACCCACAATTAATGCCTCCTATATTGTTTATATCCACAATAGGTCTTTAACCCAGATACAATCATACCGCTAACTATTTACTACAGATATAATGTCACCCATGTTATAATGCAGTCCTATTCTCAACACATGATCCGTAATTACTATTTGGAAAAAAACTTTATTGTAAACATGCATATTCTAACGAGTTTCATTGTTTATATTTTTTTTATAAACACTCGGAAGTTATAATGAACGAGCGTTATTCGTATGTCATGATTAAATGTCCCATACAATAATAGCTAGAGACCTTGTGGGACACCAACCCATGCTTGCATATATATATAGCTTTGTCCAATAACCTCAATATCTCACATATTCAAGCATACGTTCATGTGTGATTAGATCATCACTATATTCGTTGGAGCCACCGTATTATAATTAGATTTGGCAAAACCTTCAAAATTTTTTTTATAAAAACCAACGTCATTGCCACACAGAGTAAGGATAAACTAGATAAACCCATGTTTTCCTTTAGGCGTAATAGAACCATTAGAAACTGTTTGGTGCATACATATAAGACTATTAGGGAGGATAATCAACTGGGCATTATGAATGCCCCGTTACCAAAAGGTACATTCCCTTGTAGTTCTTGTAATAATTGTCAAAATATTATCAGAGGCCCCAGTGTTACCCACAATGGAGTAAACCACACATTCAGGAGCTTCACTAATTGTCGCTCTAAAAATCTCGTTTATTTAATTGTATGTCCCTGTGAGATGGGCTACATTGGCGAGACGTCCAGAGAGATCCGTATCAGAATTACAGAACATAAATCTGCTATACGGACTAATAAAAGAACCGCTCTATTAGTTAAACATTGGATGGACAGAAGACATAAAATAGAAGATCTAAAGTGGTGTGTGATTGAACACATTGAAATGAACGCTCGTGGTGGTGATTGTACGACAAAAAGAAAAAAATGTGAACAATTTTATATGTCGAAATTCAACACATGCAGACAAGGCCTTAATAGCAGAGAAGATTGGGAAAAATTAATTTAGTCCCCACACACGGATAACCATATAATATGCCCTTTGATAACAGTATTTGTTACATATAGAATATATGGCATATATAATATAGTGTGGAGGGTTTTAAATTTTAAATTTTAACATTTTAAATTTTATACTGTTGCTATACCTTATACTGCTGTTGTAACACTCAAAGGAAGTGAATAAACTAGAGGCTCTGTATTTGTGAGATTGCCTTATGGTATGAGTCGCGATTAGATGTGCTTAAAAAATATCTCTGTACCGATTTTAAGCTTGTGCTTTTGAAAGTGAATGGACACATTTACTTACGCAATAGGGTTTGGTAATTCTAACATTATATTTTATACTCTGTGGACAGTTATGTGTACAGTAGGTGTCATTTCTAGTATTTAGATCAGTTAAAGCGGTCTAACGGTACCATTCCAATATGGCCGCCACTGTAGCGATTTTAGACCGCTTCGTTTAATTTTAGTTAACATACACAAAAGATGAATAAAATCCTATTAGTAGTATTAAACTTTGGTGCTTTATTAATACCTTCGTGAATTTATATTTTAATATCTCAGTGCAAATTGATCTACACAAAATCACGTGATAAAGCGGGAGGTTGTATTTAAACGCCTCCGGGACTTTACAACTTCGGAAATCAATCCGGAAGTCGTATCGTTGGAGCAGGGAGGCCGATGTAATACTCTGCGGTAAGATCTCTGACATTGAGTTGTCGGAATGATATAACGCTAATACATTAGCGTGAAGTTAGCCATAGTTCTAAATAGTCATCTTAAGAAAAGATCCTTGCTTTATGGTATAAGAGTTGTAAATATATCTTTTAGACGCTGTGATTTTGTCTTTGATAAAAATAATAATATATATATTTTAGATCGCATAAGATATCCTTAAAACAGAATTAGTACTGAAAGTAACTGCAGTCCTTATGTACATAGCAAAGGATCATGTAGCGTAGTTGACGAAGTCATTCTACCCCATTTGATAAGGGCTATGCTAAACTAGTTTTTCATTTTATGTGAATAGGAAAGGACAGGATGAGATTTATATTAGGTTAGCATAGGCATAGACCGGCGGTGGAATACTAATGATTAATATAATACCGCACAGAACTGAAAACCATAACATTTCCTTCTGGTTTCCATTTGTTTAGAACAAACCAGACACGGTCCATGTATTGGGAAATATACGGAGTGGAGCAGTAACACCCTCTGTTCAATATTACTGTACACCACTTTCCTGGTCCATAACAGCCCAAGATTGTGTTATTCAGCAACCATAATTCATCATTGGTAAGCCCATTACGTAAAACCCTGGGTATAATACATTTATCAAACTAAAGCTGCCTATATATGACGTTGGTTTTTATTAAAAAAAATTGAAGTTTTTGCCAAATCTAATTATAATACGGTGGCTCCAACGAATATAGTGATGATCTAATCACACATGAAGGTATGCTTGAATATGTGAGATATTGAGGTTATTGGACAAAGCTATATATATATGCAAGCATGGGTTGGTGTCCCACAAGGTCTCTAGCTATTATTGTATGGGACATTTAATCATGACATACGAATAACGCTCGTTCATTATAACTTCCGAGTGTTTATAAAAAAATATAAACAATGAAACTCGTTAGAATATGCATGTTTACAATAAAGTTTTTTTCCAAATAGTAATTACGGATCATGTGTTGAGAATAGGACTGCATTATAACATGGGTGACATTATATCTGTAGTAAATAGTTAGCGGTATGATTGTATCTGGGTTAAAGACCTATTGTGGATATAAACAATATAGGAGGCATTAATTGTGGGTACCAATATTGAAATAGGTTACTCTAGTTTCAGTTCTTAGATACATGCTTTGTGGATAAATTGTTTAAAAGATATGTATGTATGGCTTATTTTTGTTTCATGTTTATAATTAATTTGTAGAAAACTCAGTCATGAAGAAGGTGGAGAAGTGATCTCACCAAAACGCCGCGTCGACCGTTTTTAGTTTTCTTGCCTATGAATATTTATGTATCTTCTTTTTTAACATTATTGATTATTGATATGATGATTTTTAATGAAATTGTTTTAATGAAGTATGACATGATTTTATCTAAATAAAACTTTTTCATGTTTTAAGACTGAAACCTTTTTCCAATTATAGTGTTTTTATTACATAATTGTAATGCACCTATTTAGATTGATATAGTGTAATTCCTCAGTTTATGCTGTTCTACACATGATCAATAGAGTTGAATGTTAAATAAGAGCAGGGATTGTTTGTGTTTATTTACTTTATAAGTAACATTTTATTAGTAAATGTCAATAATATCCTATTTTCTCATGTTTCATTTGATGTTTGAATAGAATACCTTAATAATTCTTGTTCGTATTAAATGAAATACATTACCTAACAGTGATTTTGTCAAATTCAAATCAAATAACTTTATTCGGATTCTTTTTTTAAAAAAATCCATAAAAGTGCATTATAACAAACCTTATATCTTATGACATTAAAAAGGATTCCATACATTACAATTCAAAATTTCTAAAATAAAATATCTAAAAACCATACCAAACAAATCTCATAATATCAAAAGATAAAAGTCTCATAATCCATATCCTGAATTTCATTCACCTTCGTAGACCAGTTTATTCAAATCTTCAAATGATTTCCTTCATTTTACTGCCCGAAGAATGTAACCTGTGACTGCTCGACAGGCTATTTTGTTTTCAAGTCTACATATAAAATTCATTGCATCCTTATAAAAGAAAAAAAATATCGGTTACAAAAAAGTGGTCGTGAAAATATCAGTCTAATGTCTTCACAGAACCTGCAAAAGAGTATAAAGTGTATCGTAGACTGAGATGCTTTCCATTCACATGGGCACCTAGCGATAATTTTCTTCCATGTTTCATCTTTTGGGAATACCACAAGTTGGTGCAAGGTGCCCAACTACAATCTAGTCAGAAAAATCTTTTTTGCACATTTGTTACTTTTACTAAATATTCTGGTAGGCCTGATTGAATTAGACCAGACACGTATCTTAACACACTTGTTTTTTTTCCTTCTCTACTCTCTCTAACATGGCCTTGTTTCTTCAATAATAACATTTGCAAATCTTTCTTATCATACTGCAATATGCTGGCAGGGTTTATGACTGACAAATCTTCTTCAATGTCTTTGAGTAACTTATCCATGTAATCTAACATGGGATTAGTCTGTGATACTCCACAGCCCTCTATTATTTCCCTGGTGAACTTTGTTCCCTTTTTACACCAGAAATTATACCACACACATGTATTGTATCTACAGCATAGGGTACATTAATTTCTCTATGCATGATAAACACAGATGTAGACCATTGTACGGCTAACAAATGAAAAAGGTATGCATTTTCACAAGTTTGTAATAGGGAGACATTGGCATTACCCCACACAGTTGCCCCATAAGTTGCAACAGAGATACACTTACTGCTATATATTTTGCGCATGTGACGTATAGGTTTATTACCTATCTTACTGGAGAATCTGAAGATGGCCTCCACAACTCTAGTTAATTTTAGTTTTGTCGATTCCATGTGGGGGCACCCCAGCTGCAGTTAGAAAAAGAAAGTACACCCAAATAAGTGAATCTTTGTACTTCAGCCAGCTTAAAGTCCCTCACAAAATGGTTCTTTTTCTTCACTTTCCCCCATCCACAGACCATCACAAATGTTTTAGTCAGATTTAATTTTAAATCCCTCTGCTCCATATATGTGACAAAAGCATCAGCTGTTGTTATACCATTTGCAGTTCTAGATATCAAAACTGCATCGTCTGCATACAGAAACAGAGGGGTTGGGTGGGGGCCAATTTTCGGGGCATCTGTGTTCAGCTTGGATTGCACTCACCATCTATCCCATATCTTACTCGTGGAGCCAGGGATGAAAATAGTTGCGACAGATGCGGTATTATATCAGCGGGAGCGCCCATTTCAGTCATAGTTTCCCTTAATTTGACATGGTTTACACTGTTAAAGGTGCAACTTAAATCAGCAAAACAAAGGTGGATATGGTCCTCCTTACCTAGGGTGTATTTACCAATGAGGAGGTTCAGATTGATGCACTGTTCCACCGTCCCTATATCCCTCCTAAAGCTGTATTGGGAGTCTGTTAGAATATTGTGATCTACTGCCCATACCTCCAACCTCTCAAGTATTATTCTGCCCGTTATCTTGACAGACGAATCCAGGAGGGATATAGGGCGGTAGCATCTTACATCGCCCCTGTCGCCTTTTTTGAAGAATGGGACAATTATACTGTACGTCCACGTACGTGGGACACATCCTTGAGCGGCTGCATTGCAGACCTGTTAGAATTGGAGCCCATTGCATCTTATGTTCTTTATATGCATCTACAGGGACTTCATTGGGTCTGCGAGCTTTACCAGACATCATTTTGTTTATTGCCAATGTGACCTCATCTAAGCTGACCTACTGCAGGGGTATAAGGTATTTGGGGGCAAGTTCATGTATACTTTTATTTAGGGCATTAAAGATTTTTTTTGAAGTGTGTTAACCAATTGCTCGAGATGATTAGTTTTTCAACCCTTGGGCCTGTGTCTTTTTTAAAAACGGGTGAGTTTACCTTCCAAAATAGTAGTATAGAATCCCTTGTGTCCACTGCCTGATTCAATTGAATCCATGACTACTCTTGTATGTCTTCGTTCGTTCATTTTAAAGCTTGATTATATAATATTCTAAGCCACTTATCTTCCGCTCTATCGCTAAGGATCGAGTGTAAAGCTTTTTTTTAGTTTTTGATTTGCACGTGTACATTCATGATCAATCCATCCCCCTTTCTGCCTCTTAATATCCTTATTGACCCTTTTCAGTTTCGAGGCTGTTGCCATTGTGAATTTAGCAAACGCAGCCACTACAATCGGGGGGAGATTCAATGTCGGTGCAAACAATAATGCTATCCATATTACCTTTAACCACTTTTTCCAAGAGAGATTCTTAATCTATCCCTGTCCACTTGATGCCATTTTCCCCTCCTACAGCAATGTTAGGTGCCAACAATATATCTTTACCTCCCCTTATTTTTATGCTTATAATCAGTGTGAGAAAGACATGGTCGCAGAAATCTGCAAATTCTATGGAAAGTGACCCAAAGAGCTTCAAACCCTTCGATGACATTATGATATGATCAATACACGTTGAGCTTCCACTGCCCTGAAATGTAGGTTTTCATATATATCCTTCCTCTTCATTCTACTCTAGCAATTCTAATTATATTTACCAGGAGCTCGTTTATCCATTCCCCATAGCTATCATGAGGGAAAAGAGATTTTGTTTTTTAGGTAGTAGCTCGTTGTTCTCGCAGAGGAACAAATTGAGATGTAGAAGGTTGACCTATGCTAAAATGCCTATGGGAACCAAGGCCCTTATTATGATGTCGGGCAGACCGCCACCAACAGGCCCTGTATGTATGGAGGTGGTGGTCCTCTCTACATACAGGGCATCGGGCTGACTGCCACGTTACGATGCAGGCGGTCAGACCACTGACTGATGGGGAACAGACCACTGCCTCCGATAGAATCTACTGATCCCGATGGGACGGCTGTCGGAATTGTGACCCTAAATGGAGGCGGTGCCTGCTCAGGCACCGCCGTAAGAATTACAATGTCCCTTTCCAACTGCCTTTTTATGGTGGTCCGACCGCCATGGAAAGGCTGCTGAAAAGGGGCTTTAGGGGCCCCATGCAGGGCCCCGTCCCCTGTGGGCCACTTTAATGTGGCCCTGGGGGCACATGTAGTGCCCCCACGCACATTCAAGCACAGTGTTCCAAGCACCACGTGGTGCCGAGCTACACAAAGCATGAATGTGCACAAAGTGGTCAATAACACTGCAGCTTGTGCTGAGCCCTTTTCCATGGCCGCAGCACAAGCTGCAGTGTTATGAAGCACTTATGAAGCACTTTTCCGCCCGCCAGCCCGGCAGGTACATCCTAATTAGGCAGTCGGAGCGCAGCCTGTCGGGCAGTCCCCGGACTGCCGTGGTGTCGGATGGTGGTACGACGGTCCAGCATCAAAAAGTCTTATTTTTCCAGAACCTAACTACGCAAGACTGCCTTACCTAACCTTCTGATAATTTTCCAAGCCGCATGTATTTTCATGGGACCGGAGGAGCTGAACCGTACCAAAGAATGCGCCACCCTATTGGTCCATACATGAAGAAGCCCGATACAATGTTTTCAACATATTTTCCTGACTTTTATAGTAGTGCGTGTTCCTAGGTAGAAGCAATGCTTTTTCCTTGGCCAGTCTCTTGACGGTTGTGGCTACAGCCACTGCTGTTACCCCTTTGATTTACTTTGCCATTTTTACATTTGACAGGTTGCTTCTGCAACTGTTCGCTGATTTATGCTACTGCAACTGTATGCTGATCTACTTAAATTTACTGAGACTCGGCTGAATTACTCTTCATGAGAATTATTCCTTTATGGAATGTGCTTTTAGCAAAATTTGATGCTTTGTCCTAAGCTTTCTTTTTGATGAGATTGCTATAAACGTATTTAATTTTTAGACTACGCGAAATAAAGTGACAAAAATAAAAGAACTTTACTGATCTCTTAATGAGAATAAAGGTTTTGAAAACTTATCCCAACTCCCATCATTGGTCGAACTTAAATTGTTGATGCAATTAAATTTACTTTGTTACATTTTCTCCTTGACTCCTAATACAATATTCAAAGATCCATCACAGGAAGAAATAAGAACTTAGCACGGAAACGGGGCTCAACCCTGAAAGGGATGGTAAATTGGTAATTTAACCAAATCGTATTTGTTTTATTGTAAGTTCAGACATTTTAGGGCCCAGTCCACGCCGCTCAGTTTTCTGATAGCAGAGTACGGTTTAATATCCGGAGCAAGGAGCTCTAAATAATTACCCAAATTAGAATAGAATACTTAAATATTGGAATCCTGATATCTAATGGCCGGAACTTGAGGAGCTCATAAGGTGCAATTTTCGAAGGTGGTTGCTGTTTTGGAGGTGTGAGTATTAATAGGGTTATGCAACGTCTATTCTAATTGTAATTGTATTTACTGTTGTACTACTGCGGGAGTGAATTGTTTGATGTATTGAGATGTTTATTGTTTCTATGTAAAGAGATTGAAGAATGTCAGACTCGGCGTAGTCTAAGATCCTAGGATAATAAAAGGTATTGAGATAAGTGTAGAAGACACTTGAATAAGCCATCATAGAATTGTGGGGCCTATTACCAACAGCGTGCGTTAATTAACGCAAACCACGGTTAGCGTGTTTTTTTTTATCGCCGGATTTGTTTGCGGAGATAACGCGCTATTAGCAACGTTTTATCTCCAATGCGAAACAAATCCAGCGATAGCGGCGATTCCCAGCATTAGCGCGAGAATTCCTTGCGATAAATTCCCATCGCTAAGGAAAAACTCGATAATAGGCAGGTGGGGACTTAACTGTAGAATCCACCTCCCATAGACTATAATGGCTAAGTCAGGTTTCTAGCAGGTGTTAAAATCCAGCGCTAATCGGGGTTAACGCACATTTTTTATCACTTCGCGGGCCTTGCTAATAGTGTGAAGTTGTGTTTGCGACTGTCTGCGTGTATTTTTAGTGAGGAACGCCCACTTTGCATGTCATTAGCGATAAATATCGCTGACATGCAAAGCGGTAAAAAACGGGCGCTAATGCCCGAAAACTGTCGCTAACCGCTGTTAGAGACAGTTTGCTGATAGGGCGATAAAAATATCGCCGCTTTAGCAGCAAAAAGTGCCGCTAAAGCGGCGATAGTGCCCTTGCTAATATGCCCCTGTATTTCTTGTTTGCAGAGTTTCTGTGGTGTAGAATGTGAGGTACCATCATCTACACAATTGAGATAAAAATACTAATGAACTGTTGTGGATGTCTATAATTAATTGATGTTAGCAGAACCTAATTGCACAAAAAGGAGAAGCTGCATTGATTAGGGTGATTTCACGCTGGTCAAGAATTCACTAACAAATGCAATTTCTATGTGTATGATAAAAGTCAGAAGGTATAAAACCCATAATATTCCGATTATTGAATTGCTATTGTTTTCCTTTATAAAAAGCAAACAAGAATTGATTTAGGTTTTGTTTCACATTTTGAAAAGTTCTTTGTTGGTTTGCATAAGTATGAGAGAAATTGTAAAGGAGGGTGAACTGCTGCAAGTAGGGAGATCATACGTCATAGTGTTTCTCTCTGAAATTGGTCGGTTGGTGTGCTTTCGCACTGCAAATGGTTGGTGACGTCAAGGTGCCGCGCTGTGAAAGATCTGAGATTGTGTGAATATCTCATTTGGATTTGTTAACAGGATTTTGATAAATAACAAGTGAGACAGGATTGGAGAGGAGAAATTTGACGTTTACGAAACAGAATCAAAACATTGAATTGTAAATTGTTTAATTTGCGAATATTGTGAAAACATGAGATTTGTGAGAGCTTATTTACAGTTCAGATACGGAAAGATAAAGACAAACCTCCTGAGGGTACACCTGCACATTTTATGTAAACTGTGGCATTAAATACATGTTTATGGCTTCATCAATGGTGCAAGATTACTGGGAAATAGGGTCGATTGAGATTTCCAAAATATGGGAGCTTTGAATTGAGAATTATTGACAAAGTAAGAGAAAAGCTATGCCACCACAAAGACCTACACATTTTGAAGCTTTATGTATGTGGGAAAAGACTGCAGGAGAGAAAGAGAGAGAAAAATACCAAAAATGGACAAAGAGAGCAATAAGTAATTATGCAGATGATCGATGGGATGAAGAACAGCATAGTTGGAGGACAGCCATAGCTGAAGGCACTAGATTATATCCAGCAATTTCTACTAAAATGTCTGAAAAAGGGAAGAAGGAAAATACCCTGGGGAAAGACAAAGAGGAAAAAGAAAACAAATATGAGATGGATAGAGATTCAGGGAATGATATATTAGAAGAGACCCCCGCTGTATGCAACTCCAGCTGACAGTACTGGAAGTAGGGCCACAATGAGCTGTAGCATAGCGACTACCCCTGTAGAAACTAGAGTGATACAAGTTGAGATACCACTTCAGATACTACAAATTGCCCTGCCACAAGCTGCTCAGACACAGATTGTTCCTCCACCTGTGGTAAATCCACCTGTTATGCATGGATTGGTGCAAGCACCTCAAGTACTGAATGGACAGAGAGTGCCTAGACCAGTTGCAAACACCCTAGCAAAGGCTAATCTGACTTCAGAGACACAAAGAGCTGTAGGAGGGTTTCCTGTGACAGGATTTGTCCAGACTTCTCAAAATTAATGCATTGTTGTGTAGAAAGCACCTCAGACAGTGCAAGCACTAAGAGAAGGGGAAAGAATTGTCTTTACAACACCAATGACCCAGGAGTAAACTAACTTGTTTGAAGATGGAATTTTTCCTCCATGGTTTGAGGAAGCTGTAAGGATCAAATAGACAGAAAGTACAATGCAAGTGACTAGCTCAGAGCCTGAGAATGAGAGAGCATTAAACATCCCTAAGTAAAAAGTTGAACTAGAAGAAATTATTAGAGGGTGTTTCAAGATAGAATTTTTAAATACGCATCATGAGAAAGAATTGATTTACCTGTGTAAAGAAATGACAAGACAAGCAGCAGTTACACAAGAGAAGCTGACCAAGTTGGCCCAGAAATATGACGTTGAAATTTCAAAAAGTTCTCTGAAGTAATGTGAGCACGCCAGAAGGTAAGTAGACAATTATTTATTGAGCATAAGATGAACACCTCCAACTTGCCAGACGAAGGACTCGGTGTGAGGGTACATCAACATTCTAAATTGCCTCTACCTGAGGGTTCCATGGGAAAGGCTAACCAGGGAGAAGGGAAAGGGGTGGGAGATAGGAAGGAACCAAGTGAGAATATAACTCATCTCCCTCCCCGAAGGGAGAACAGGGAAAAGAAGGAAGCAATGAGGAGAGAGAGACAAGGAAGAAGAAAAGAGAGAGAGAAAGAAAGTGGGAGAGAGAAAGGTACAAGGAGACGGAAATGTACACAAGAAATGAAGCTCAATAACTAGCAACAAAACTACAAGAAGCTGTAGTTACAATGTCTAATAAAGAACACAAGAGGTATGAAGTGCAGGAAATTGCAAAACAGCATCCATTAAACTAGGTCAATACGAAATCCTTTTGCCACCTGGGAGGACACACAGGTCTACGGACCTTTTTCTCTAGCCCTGTACCACACTGAGTTCCAGCTGGTTCCTCCTCCCTTCCCTCAGAGGGAATAAGATTAAGGGGGAATTCAGTAATTCTGTCCATGCTCCACATTTTACCATTTTCCAGAACCACTACATTGTTTTTGCCATGCTTTATCTTCTCAGGTTCATAGAATTTGTCACCTTTGCTGCATGTTACCTGGGGCTTCCTTATAAGTACCCACTGCCCTGTTTTCCAGGACTTCCTTCTGGCACCCCACTTCTTGTCGTAAGAGTCTTTGTATACCTTTTGTTGAATTTCCACCCTACTTCCCACTTCCTAAGGATCAAAGGTGATCATCTTGTCCTTCAACAGCCAACTGGGAGAAAGCTTGGATCCAGCCTTTCTCCCCCTCAACATTTCAAATGGAGACATACCAGTTATGGCATTTGGGGTAGTGTGGTATGACCATAACATGTCTCACACAGTACACTCTATGGATTTCCCTGAGGCCACCACTAACTGAATGGACTCTTTCAACATTCTATTAGCCCTTTCAACTTTGCCGTTGGCCTTGGGGCAATACAAAGGTGTACGCACATGCAAGATGGAAAGATCTTTAAGAAAGTCTTTCATTTCTTCAGACACGAATTGGACACCATTGTCTGTAATGATAGTCTTGGGGATGCCCTCCTTGGAGAATACCTCAGTTAAGAAATTGGTGAGGGTCTTAGTATTGACAATACTGACAAATTTGTGAGATATCCAGTGTGAGAAATAATCAATAAGTACAATAAGGTACTTTCCCTGAGGACCCATGGCCTGTAGAGGCCCTGCAATGTCCAGACCCAATTTGTCCCACGGGACAGTAGGTACTTCTACGGGGATGAGGGGTGCATGCCTGATACACTTAGTTTTGTCACTAAGACTACATGCCTGACAATCTCTGACTTTTTCTTCCATGCGGAGGTCCATGAAGGGGAACCAGTAATCAGATCGGAGTTTAGCCTTACAAAGACTCCTCCCCTGATGCCCCTCATGAGCTAAATTCAATATTTGGTCCCTGAGGCCTTCTGGTGGGACAATTTTGCCAGACTTCAATACCAAATCCCCTTCTAGAGATAATTCATCCCTTACATTCCAGAAGCATTGTAGTTCCTCTGGAAGATCCCTGCATCTGTGGGGCCATCCATTGACAATGAACCCTTTCACAGCCTTGAGCTCAAAATCTTGTTCAGTAATGGACTCCCATTGACTCGGTATCACTGCAGGTACTCTAACCTCCAAAATGGCATCCTCCATGAGCTCACAACCCTCCTCCTTTGCCACAGGAGACCTAGACAAGTAATCTGCAGCACTGTTCTTGCAACCAGGGACATATGTTATACTGAAGTTGAAGGTCTGGAGTCCCAGGACCCACTTGGCTATCCGGTCGTGGTGTTCTCCATTTCTTTTTTAGCAAACAGAGACAGTAAAGGTTTGTGATCCGTCCTTAGTACAAATGGTAAACCCCACAAGTAAAATTTGAAATGGGTAATGGCCCAGTAGCAAGCCAGTGCCTCCTTCTCTACTGTTGAGTAATTGGCTTCAGCACTAGTGAGAGTTCTGGAGGCAAACAAAACAATTCTCTCTTGGTTGTCTATTCTTTGCGACAGTGTAGCTCCTATACCCTTGTTGCTGGCATCTGTGGTAAGGAATGTTTCCCTCTCTACACTGAAATTACTAATGTGGGGGGCATTGGCAATAGAAATTTTTATTGCCTCAAACGCAGAATCATGCTCACCCTCCCATCCAAACACTGTCCCTTTCTTAAGTACATTCCTGAGAGGTTGGGTGAGGACAGAGAAATTCTTTTTGTACTTATCCATATACTCCGCGAGTCCCAAGAAGGACTTTATCTCGTCTTTAGATGTGGGTCTAGGGGCTCTGAGTACAGCTTCAACAAAATCTGCTTTGGGTTTGATTCCCTCCTCTGAAATGGTGTGACCTAAAAAGTCCACCGAAGTTACCCCAAGCTTACACTTGCTTTCCTTGGTGGTAAAACCTACTTCCTTTAATTTGTTCAAAACATTTCTAAGATTGTAATTGTGTTCACTTTCAATGGACAAATAAATCAGTATATCATCTTGAAAACACAAAGTCTTTACACTCTATCTCAAAATGTGCTGCATTATTCTTTGGAATGCCGCAGCAGCTGATGCAAGTCTAAATGGCATTCTCAAAATTTTAAAGTTACCAAACGGAGTGGTGAATGCAGTCAACATTTGGGAATCTGGATGCAAAGTAATTTGGTGGTACGCCGAGGATAAATCGAAGACACTGAAGTATTTTGCGCCTTGTATGGTACATAGCATCTCATATATCCCTGGTAAGGGATGCCTGTCCACCCAGATGCTGGTGTTGAGGTCTCTTAAGTCTACACATAGACGAATGTTCTTTTCATTGTCCTTGGTGGTAAGAACAATGGGTACCAACCACTCTGAGCTCTCAATTTCTTTTATCACCCCTTGCTGTACCATTTTATGCAACTCTGCCTTTAAAGGTTCTCTCATAAGGAGGGGAATCGATCTGGTTTTGTGAACCGCAGGGACAGCTCCCTCTTTGAGCGTGATCTTGTGCACATAATTTTTTAATCTTCCCAGTTGCTCAGTGAACACTTCTGGGAATTCCTTGGTGATGTTGCTGCCTACCTCTGGTGGTTCAACTAATAACACTTGATCAATGTTGTTGGGATCGAGAGTGATGCCAAGTTCCTTTTGGTGTTTCCACCCCAATAAACTGGAACCTTTCTTTGTGATGTGTACCTTTCCTACCGTGTGTCTTCCCTTGAAGGATATTCTCATTCTTACCATGCCCACTAAAGGAATGGGTTCCCCGTTGTATCCACCAGGATGAATGTCAGCAGACTCCACAACAAGATTATGTGTGCTAAACATTTTCTCAAACAGTTTCTCTTCTATAAGAGTATATGGTGAGCACGAGGCAGCGAACACCTGGATACTGAAGAGTTATATCACAAGTGGGATATTGCACAGGTTCCTCCACTTGCTTAATTTGAAACACATAGGGCCATATGTACGATGAAGTGGCGGAGCGTGTCGCTAGCCTCCTGGGCTTAACGACAAGCTCCGCCACTTCGGAAACGCAAGGCTGCACCATATTTACAAGAATGTGGTGCAGCCTTGCGTTTCCTCCTGCGATGGCACTAAGTTTCACAACTTAGCGCCAACGCAGGCACCCTTGCACCAGAGTGCAAGGGTGTCTGTGTGCAGGGGAGGATTGGTTATGTGTAGGAAGGTGTCCCTTCCTGCACATAAACAATTCTAAATGCCATTTTGTAACTTTCATGTGTGCTGCTTCATGCAGCACACATAAAAGTTACAAAATGGCATTTTTTAAAAAGGTTTGCTTATGTACAGGAAGGGACACCTTCCTGTACATAAACAAACCATGGCATTTTGCTTTTTCCATGTGTGCTGCACAAGGCAGCCCACATGGAAAAAGCAAAAACAAGGAGAAATAATGCATTTCTCCTCGTTTCGCCACCTTAAGACCAGGGTTTTCCTGGTCTTAAATTTGGTGCTGCCTCCTATGTACGCCACCCTTGTACATAGGGGGCAGCGTCAAATACAATGGGTGTTGCGGTGGTACGCCCACCACAACACCCACTGCACGCCCCTTTCACGCTAAACATAGTGTGAAAGGGTGCCTTATGTACAAGGCAGCGTTAAGCCACGCTAAGTGGCCTAACGCTGCCTTGTACATAGGCAATGCCCCTATCGGCACGGGAACGTCACAAAAAGTGACGTTCCCGTGGCGATAGGGACTTATACATATGCCCCATAGTCTTTACTCTCGTCCCCTTGGGGGTCAGGACCATTTATCCAATGTACTTTCTCACTTGCTGTTTTGCACACCTTGGCGAAGTGGCCTCTTTTATTGCATTTCCTCCATACCACATTTCTCGCTGGGCACTTCAAATTATTCGCTAAATGAGTATGGCTACCACACCTGTAGCACCGGCATTTTCCAGTTTGTTACGCTGAACTTCCTTGTTTCTCTTACTGATCTTACACACTGCATCTTCACTAACAAGGATTTTAACTTCTTCCTTCTCTTTGTCCAACACTGACAACTTTTTCATCTCCCTGATGCATAATGCTGTATGTTCTATACCTTTTGCGATACTGATGGCTTCATTTAAATCAGGGTTTCTGGTAAGCAGTTCCTCCTGTATTTTTGATCGTTAGTACATCTGACAATCTGGTCCCTTATAAGGGAATCCGTAAGGGTGCCAAATTCACAGGTAGCTGACATGCCCCTTAAAACAGCTACATCCGCTGTAACTCTCTCATCTTTCCTTTGGTCCCTTTTGAAAAACTTATGCCTCTCCAAAACTACATTGATTTTCTCTTTGAAGTGTGTTTCCAATATTCTTATTGTATAATCATATACATCTACCCCTGCTTCCTCCCCCTCTATCTCTTCGTCCACATCGTGCCTGTTATGTCCTCATACACCTTCCTACCATGAATGCCCAAATTGTGCAGTAATATGTGCTGCTTCCTTACTGATGAAAAATTCTTTCCCCCTACGGCTATGAGATAAGACTTGAAAATGCCTAACCACCTGCGCCATGGTATGTCTGGCTCACCTAAGTCATTAAGAAAAGGCGGGGTTGGTTCATGCTTGCTGCTGCCATAATGAACAAAAACGAACCAGAGAAAAACAGATGAAATAGTAAATTCCCCACACACTTTCCTCACTAAAAGAATGTAAGCGCAAAATTCTAATCCTGTGGAAAAACAGTGTTAATAAGCACCTGCACTTCAATCGTAATGTAAGGCAGCAAAATAGACACTTAATTCGAACTTGAACTCAATACCATGTACAACATTTGAAGGGTTTCCAAAATTTGAGCGTGTGGAAAATCACAGTCCTCTTTCTATCACCATTAGTGTGAGTCCGACACTCCCTGAAGAGAAGTCCCTGTCTGTAATGATCAGGAGACACCGCCCAAAGGAGCTGAGGTGAAGGGAGGAGTTTATTTCACAAGCCTTGGATATACGGTGCCCTCGAGGGATCCTGACAGGAAAATCAACGGCTGTGAGGGACAAACAACAAGGAAGTGCGCAGACAAGCTGGAACGTCGCTCTGACTGAAGATCTGCGAAGCAGGAGGGAGCGCGAAGCAGTGAGCCCAGGGGGTTCCCCAAGAGCTCAGTGGAAGAGGAATTGGCTAACAGAGGCAATGCAGGTCCCAGGATTAGAAAGAGCGCAATGGAGATGCTCTGCCGGCAGCCTGACTTAGAGGTGTCCACAGGATTCCCTCAGGATGAATCGCAAGGAAGCTTCAGGCAAACACGAATGGAGGGTAATCCAGGGACAGGGCGATGCAGGCAGCAAATGAGGGCAACGGAGAGCAGGGTAAACACAGTTACATCGGGAGAAAGGCAGCGGCGCTACCAGAAGCAAGATGATCAGCGCCGAGACGTCACCCTCTCTTAAAACTGCGGGATCCCTCAGCGCAGAAGCCCCCGACAACAAGGCTCAACAGGAGCAAATAGCAGAGGTGAGGAAAAAGCCAGGAGGCGAAAAGAAGTCCTGCAGCAGTGAGCAAAGCGCCTTTAAAAAGTATGTGACAAGACTGTCCAGGCACATGAAGGACTACTGAATCATGGGGAACAGTGTAAACTCACCCCCATATCTGGGAAACACCACTACAGGCTTCCATCCAGAGCTGAAAAGGGGTATGGAGCGCAAAATGTTCCACAGAGAGGACTTCGAAGGCTGGCAAGATGTACTTCAACATGGTGGAGGCGTCACGCTGTCCCTGTCACAGCACCCCTTGGTCGTCGCCAAAATGAAGTAATGTGAGCACGCCAGAAGGTAAGTAGAAAATTCTTTATTGAGCATAAGATGAACACCTCCAACTTGCCAGACGCAGGACTCGGTGTGAGGGCACATCAACATTCTAAATTGCCCCTACCTGAGGGTCCCATGGGAGAGGCTAACCAGGGAGAAGGGAGAGGGGTGGGAGAAAGGAAGGAACCAAGTCAGAATATAACATTCTCCCTTTCAGAAAAGTTACATAGTACAATGAGTTGATGCAGCAATTGAAACAATGCAATCTTCAGGAACGTGGTTACACATTACCTACTTAATAAAATGTAGTGATTTTGAAAAATTCAAAAGCAAATGGGCAAAGAAACATGAAAAGAAAAAGAAACTGTCAGAAGTAGGAAAGGAAAGCAAGGAACAAGAAGGGGAAGATGCTTCAGAGAAATAGCGGATGAGTATATATGTCCATGTGCCTTGGAGCAGAGGTGATCTTGCAGCATTTATGAACAATTTCCCAAAATTAAGAAACAAACATGTGCAGTGGTATACACAA
The DNA here is from genome assembly GCA_963921515.1 of Calotriton arnoldi. Taxonomy (NCBI): domain Eukaryota; kingdom Metazoa; phylum Chordata; class Amphibia; order Caudata; family Salamandridae; genus Calotriton; species Calotriton arnoldi. The sequence goes on along the minus strand of CAWUFW010008524.1, from coordinate 768,985 downwards.
GTTGATTGATTATCAAAAATGTCAAAAGTGTTGTGGACTGATTTGGATACATTATTTGAAATTGTGGTGCCAAGTGATTTGTGGGCTGTATAATGGCCATGTGATGAACCAGCAAAAGATGCATGCACTAATGCACCATCTTCTGTAGTTATGGAGAAATATTACACAGTGATTACTTTCCTGAAAGGCAGAGTCCCTCCAAAAGATTTAGATTGGTTGAAGATTAATCGAGCTACACAACAAGCAAAAGTGTCAGCTCATGAGTATTATTAGCGTTTGTTACAGGTATTTCAGCAGCACAGCAAGACCCTGAAGAAAAGGACATGGAGATTTTTGTATCTTTCAATTTGTTTTAGGATTAAGACCAGAGATCAGTTCCCATGTAACTCAAAGTGTTGACAGAATAAGACCCTTGATGAGATCCTGCGGTATGCAAAATATTGTAGTAACGAATTAGGAATGAAGCAGAAAAATATGAAAGAGAACTTAATGTTGGCTCAAATACAAATGGCTCAGAAAGGTTTCCCGAATTCTTTTTCTGCAGGAAATCAAGAAGGTATGCAAGGTGTTATTCCACAGATTGTTTTTCAGGGAAATTCACAGGGTAGAGGTAGAGGTTTACCTATTGATCCAGGTGCAGCATTGAAGAAAGTTACTTATTGTCACATCTGTCACAAGGTCGGGCATTGGAAGAGAGAGTGTAGACTTAATCCTGATAATGCAAACAGAAATGTGGCAATACAGAGGGAAGTTCAGATGCAAAATATGTCAGTAAAACAGATGCAGGTGCCAATGCAAAAACATGTCCTGATAATGCAGGTTTCACAAGCTCAAACGGTCTCATAAAATATGGGAAACCCAAGATTTTAATTTGAACCAGTTGCCAAAATCAAACACAGATTCTTTTCACAATGTAAATCAAAATATGTTCCAACAGTTCCCTAACGCAAAACCAGATGATTTTCAGCAATTTCCTGTTTTCAAGAGTGATGGCTCAGGCTCGGACAATTCTCAATGATGGTGCCTGATAGGGGAGCAAGATTTCATGCTTGGCGCAGTCTTAGAGGTAGACCAGAGTGGTCCATTTGTAGATGGTAAAGTAAATGGCCACCCCATATCATTTCTTATAGATACAGGTGCTACCAGATCCATTGTTAGAACTGTGGAAGTCCAAGACCTACCCCTCTCGGGAAAGAAGATCCACATTGTAGGAGCTTCAAATAAACAGATTACTAATCCAGCTTCAGAAAAGGTCCCTGAAAAAATAGGCTCCTTTGAGGAAAATTATTAATTTCTGGTTTGTGACACAAGTCCTGTGAGCTTGTTAGGGAGAGATTTATTGTGCAAGTTAAATTATACAAGTTACTGCACGCCAGTTCAGACTCATGATGAAGATGTAGAATTTTAAATGGTTCAACAAAAGACAGCTGTAGGCTTGTTTCCATTAATGACAATTGAAGAATAGCCTGCTGATTTAAGAGAAACTGTGAACTCAGAAGTGTGGAATCTCACAGGAAAAGACATTGTACTGATTAAAGAATTCAAACTAGTCCAGATTACCATAAAGGCAAATGTGTTGTTTCCAGGAACACCACCATACTATCTGTCCCCAGAAACAATTGTAGGAATTATGCCAGTAATAGAAGATATGATACAGAAAGGAATTTTGAGGGAGCTAATTGGGAGTCCATGTGACTCTCCGATTGTGGGTTTGCAGAAACCCAATGAAAAATTCTGGATTGTTCAAGACCTTAGGAAAATTAATTAAATAGTTGTCCCATGTTGTCCTGTGGTACCGAATCCAGTCACATGATTTTTTTCAAATTCCTTGTACTGCAGAATGGTTTACTGTCAATGGTCTTTGCCAGGCTTTCTTCTGCCATCACATGAAGATAGCCAGTTCCTTTTTTCATTTGTGTTTCAGCAAAGAGGGTTGGCATGGTGCTGAGTTCCACAAGGGTATACTTAGAGGCCATCAAATTTTACATAGATCTTGAAAAATAATCTGGAGCCATTACAAATGCCTTACAGATCAGTACTCGTGTAGTATATTGATGACCTACTTGTGGCATCAGAGACAGGAAAAGCTTGTAAACAAGATACCATTGCCTTATTAAATCACCTGGCTGAGAACGGACATAAAGTGTCTCCAGGTAAACTTTAGTACTGTCATAAAGAGGTTTAATATCTGGGACACATAATGTAAAAGGAGCTAGAAAGGTGTCACCATAGAGAGTGGAAGCATTTCCTCAGATGAATCCACCTCAAACACAGAAGGAAGTCACAATGTTTCTAGGAATGGTTGGTTACTGTAGGCAGTGGATACCAACATTTTCCCTTTAGGCTACGCCTTTACTGAGGCTGACACACAGGAATGTGTCTGATCTGTTTCTTTGGGACAACGAATGCTTGAAAGCCTTCCTAGAGCTAAAAGAAAATCTTTGTTGTGCCCCAGCACTAGGAATGCCAGATTACAGTAAATAATTTTTTTATATTTTGCAGTGAGAGGGAGGGCTGCGCTCTCTTAGTGGTAACACAGATGCACAGTGATTCTTGGAAACCTGTGGCTTATTTATCAACCACCCTTGACCCTGCAGCTGTAGGTCTGCCTGGCTGTCTTAAAGCCATTGCAGCAGTGAGTACTAGTCTGGAAAAGAGTGAGAGCATAGTAATGGGATATCCAGTAACTGTAATGGTCCCTCACTCTGTGGAGCTTCTATTGACAAGAACAAAAACACAGCACAGTACCCACAATTGGCTTACAAAATATAAGCAGAGAATATTGTCTTCTGATAACGTTGTAATCAAAGGTGGCAGATTTTTTTTTAACTTCTATTTGTTAACACAAGATAGTATACCACATTATACATTGCCACATTATCATGCTGCTGGTTAGCAGAGAGTGGAGAATCGATAACCAATATTATATTTCTTACAAAGATCCAAAGGGTGATACAATTCTCTCTCTACCCAGGGTCTGAGTTACATTGTGCCTTCATGTGTCGGGGATAACTGTACAGTATTTCTCTGAATGACACCTGGGCTTCCCCTGTACACATTACATTTCCCCCAGATCCTTTCCCACTTCTGGGGGCAGCCCCTGCCCTCATGCACTGACTTCTCTGCCACCGTACACCTGTCCATGTCTCTCCTCCAGTCTCCAAGAGATGGCATGGCCTTTGCCCCCTACAATTGTGCTATATTGTGTTTGGCTGTCATCATGCCCAGGGTGATCCAGGCTTGATCAGCTCGCAACAGGTCAGTGGCCTACCATGCATTAAGGAGGCACCATTTAACCGATAGTGACATGGTCTCCCCACAGACTTCACTCACACACAACACCACTGCTTCCCAGTAAGACTGAATATTTGGGTTCCCCACAGGATATGAAAGAAAGTACCCACTTGCCTACACTGTCTGAGGCACATTGCATCCAACCTTTTTCCCATTTTTACCAATGTGGTGCAGAACAGGTAAACCCTTTGCAATATTTTGTGTTGTACAAGATGGAAAAATAGCTGAACGGCTAATTCCCTAGGTGAAGCCAAGGCTTAAGGCCAGTCTCACTCTTGCATATTGGCCACATCTGCCTCCCAACATTCCCGCAGATGTAAGAGGGTGTCAGGGGAATTATTAATCAGTTTTCGATACATGAGGGAAATCGCTTTGGTAGTGAGGTGTTACTCCAGTAATCTATTCTCTAGCCGAGACGATTCCGACAGGTCCTCTCTGCTGGGTAGCACCGCCAGGAAAGAATTTGTAGGTATTGGAAAGCCTCTGTAGGGGCCATTCATAGGTTCTTTGTATATCCGCAAAAGGAATCACCCCTGCGGCGGTACAAAGGCCCCCCACAGTGGAGATCCCAATTAACTTCAACTTGCCAAACCCCAGTCTACTGGCCAGTGTATCCAAAAGTTCGTAGTCCCAGAAAGGTGTGGCATGCGTGATCCTCTTTCCCCATCCCAGTTTTCGTAGGGTCACACCCAGAGATGGACTGTCAGTGGCGTTGGCCTGTATAAAGTGCTTGACGGTATCCCCCCAGTTGGAGAACCAGGCCGTCCATATGATAGGCTGGTTCCACCTTGGGCTGATGGAACCAGTGATTAATAGTCATCAATTGTGCCGCTCTATAGTAAGACTGAAGGTTGGGTAGAGCTATCCATCCATTGTATCACCCATGTCAATTTCAGCAAGGCAATGCATGGGGTGCTAACCATCCCACAACAGGGTCCTAATCTCGCCATCTTTTGCCTTGAAATAATTGTCAGGCACTGAAAAGGGGGTGTTCTGTGACACATAGAGAAAACGAGGCAATGCCATCATTTTGAAGAGTGCCGCTCTTCCTAATTAAGGTAGAGGGAGGGATCTCCAGTGGCGAACGTCGCTTTTAAGGCGCGCCAGCAGGCCTTGCAGATTTTTAGCTGAGAATACACCGGGATCAGTGGTAATATAAATGCCCAAATACCGGAACTCCTCTATTTCAATTTGTGCCTCTCATCCTGGCGGGAGGTGCAGTGCAGGCCAGTGCAGGACAAACACCACTGATTTGGACCAAATGATCATGTATCTGGAGTATTCACCGAAGATCAGAAAGATGTTCAGTAGTCTAGAAATGGAGGATTTCGGGGAGGCCACATAAAGGAGGATGTCGTCGAATTAAGGGTCTCCTCTAACTCATGTTGCCAAAGGTTCAAGAATCAGAGCAAATATAAGGGTCGAAGCCCATGTGTTTAAATACAGCAAAAAGATACGGCCACTGTATCGAAGATCATGCGTGCATCAAGGGACAAAATTGCTGCGTTCTCACAGATTTTGTGTGCATGACCCAAGACCCCATGGAGTCGCCACAAGTTAAGAGCCATACTGCGACCGGGCATGAACTCCGATTGGTCTGGGTGGACCAATTTTTAAATAAGTGGGGTCAAACGGAGTGCCAGGAGTTTGGTGAGATTCTTCGCCTCCATCTTTAATAAAGAGATAGGTCTGTAAGTGGCACATTGTTCTAGTGGTCAGCCCTCTTTGTGTATTACAACCACAGTGGCAAGCCTCTGTTCCTCTGGGAGTGTGCCTCTGCGCTGACTTACTTCAAACATTTTTAAGAGGTTGGATAGTTCTATGGGCAGGCCGTTAGGCCCCATCGCCTTACCCCGTTGAAGTGCTCAAATAGCCTGCTTCACTTCATCCTCCGTAAGTTCACTGACTAGGAGTGTTACATCGTCAGGAGACAGAGTCGGGAGTGGTCGAACCGCCAAGAAGGCAAGGGACTCCTGTTCCGAGTTCTCAACCTGGAGGAATATAAATGAGAGTAGTAGGTTGCAAATGTGTCAGCGATAGCCTGCGGATCACACAGGCGCTCTCCATCTGCTGAATATATGCCGCTACCCATCGACTCATGTGGTTGGGCCTGTCCAGCCATGCAAGCAGTTTTCCTGCCTTATCCCCAATTCACACACCCAGTGCTGCATAGCCCTATATTTGGCCCTGGCTGCCTCAATCACCACATCTCTGTATTCCTGCTGCTTTAGGTGTAAACAATGCTGTCTGTCTTCTTGCGTGTCTCCCTCTAGCAGGGACTCCAGCTCTAGAATATCCAGTTCGAGCGCCTCTATCACTGCATGTCTATCCTGCCTAAGTCCCACTATCAAGGAGAGAGCCTGACCACTATAGGCCTCCCAAAGCGTCAGTGAAGAGGTGACAGAGTGTTGTTTATCTTTGAAGTAGTGGGTTGTTGGTTTTCAGGAGTCCCTCCCTTATAGCTGGAAGGTTGAGGAACCAGGGATTTATGGAGATTGTGCCCTTCATACGTGGGTTGCTCCGGCTATACCTCACCCTTATGGGGTAGTGATCAGAGATGCCCCTCACTAGGTGTCCCACATCAGCAGAGAGGAGGCAGATGAAATAATAAAGTCAATGCAGGACTTGCTGCCTTGGGCCCAAGAGTGAAATGTAAAGTGTTGTGTAGCGGGGTTGAGGGCCCTCCAAACATCGACTAATCCCAACACAGCTAAGAATTCCACCAGTTGGGTCTTTGAAGGAATTGGCTGCCTCAGGGGGAAGCGGTCTCTATTGTTACAGAGTGTCATGTTGAAGTCCACTCATCAGGAAGCCGCCATCCAGTATTTGGAGCATAAGTGCGCCCAGGTCTGGGAGAGTGGTGCCGTGCAGAGCCGGCGGGACATAGACGGACATAATGCTAATCTTCTCCCCCTACCACGTACCTGAAAGGGCTGCAAACCTACCCAATTTGTCTGCCCAGGTCTTATCAACCAAGAAGGGGAATCACTTTCTGAGGAGTATACCAGTCCCTCGGGAGCCGGAGGTGTAGACCACGTGGACCACCATTTTGTAACCCCAGCTATCAAGCGCCTTACAGGCGCTACCCAGAAGATGAGTCTCTTGCAATAGAATTTTGTCAGGGAAATGTCGCTTGATGTGTTGGAGCACCACCGCAGGTTTAATCTTATCCCCCAACCTATTAACACTCCAGGATAATAAGCGGAGCTCAGGGGTGTTTGTGTCTATTCCGGTGGCCAATTATCTCCATAGGGTGTCTCTCCCAACCACTGTCATCAGGTCCCTCTGCGACGCTAATCCAGAGCTGCATCAACCCCACCAACCATATTGGATCTATTAATGTGGCATACATAAACATACATTCACGCAACAAAAAGAAAAATACAAAAGAACACAGAAAATTGATTGAACCCCCTCCTAATCCCTCCCGCTCAAACCTCCCGATTCTCAGTAAAGGCTTGTAAATGCATAACCAAAGAAGAACCCCCCATCCCACTTTCCTGCATAACGGACCTCAAACTGCCCACCTCCTCAACTCTGCAGAGCGCCTGTCGCCTTAACCCATCATGGTAAACTTAGGTGACTGTGGACCTTCCTACGTACGCACCACCACTACCCATGTCCAATATAGTGTGCAGCTCCATTGTTATACCAGGCATCATTGGCGTGGGTTTCCCCTGTATTTTTGCCATTATCTCCCTTATTTTTGCTGTGTGTTGGACTCTGTTATGCTGGTCTAGATGTTTTGGGCACTTTGTCACTGCTGTTCAGTGCCAAAGTGCAAGTGCTCCCTTTGTCAATTGTTGTTATGGATTGGTGTTTCCATGATTGGCATATTTGATTTACTAGTCAGTCCCTAGTACAGTGCACTGTGTGTGCCCAGGGCCTGAAAAATCCTGCTAGTGGGCCTGCAGCACGGATTGTGCCACCCACATAAGCAGCCTGTATATGTAACTCAGGCCTGCCATTGTAGAGCCTGTGTGCAGTCTGGTACTGCCATGTCGACTTGGCAAGTGCACCCACTTGCCAGCCCCTAACCTTCACTTTTCTTACATGTCACTTCAAAGGTAGGCCCAAGGTACCCCTTTGGGCAGGGTGCAGTGTATGTGAAAGGTAGGACATGCCCTGATGTGTGTGGTATGTCCTGATAGTGAAATTCTACCAATTTCGTTTTTCACTATTTCAAGGCTATCTGTCCCCATAGGATAGAATGGGGAGTTTGCTTATAACATCTTATGAGTATTACTGCCCATGGGAACAAGATAGCAAAATAAAGTTAGATATGCCTGAACTCAGAATGTTAAGATGCATCTTTTAGTGAGGGTGATTTTTACATTCTGGGATGGAAAATACCACTTTTAGAAAGTAGGTATTTTCTTGCCTAACCATCCAGTGTGCCTCTGCTAGGTTGTGTATTGACTGTCTGGCTTTGGAGTGACAGGGGCTGGTGCATTCTGTTCAGACAGCCACTTGGGGGGTTGAGGTGTGTCCTGCCTTTCCAGGATGAGTCAGGGATGGGCTGAATAGACCTGGGCTGCATTCAGAGTAGGGGGAGGAGATTTCTTTCACACCTGAATGGGCCTGGTCTGCCAAGGAGAATGCTGTCTCCACCTCCTGCCAGGAAGCTGCACCAGAGAGGACAGAACTGGTTTTGGCTGGGCAAAGAGCTTCTCTGCCATAGAAAACAAAGGATTTTACTATATAAAAAGAGGGGCCCAGACCCCAGATTTTTAGATCACTTCTGGGAATCAAGAGGTACCTTTGCCATGGAGAAGAGCTGGAGAAACTGAGGAGGAATACTGCCCCTGTGGTGTTAGCTGTCTGGGGTTGGCCTGCAGTGGCTACTTTCTGCCAAGGAAAGGAGAAGGACTTTGCTGTTTGCTGTGTTCCCTGCTTGAGGAAGATCTCCAAGGGCTTGAATTGAGTTTGCCTCCTGTTCTGAAGTCTCAGGGATACACAGATTTCACCCCCAGTCCCCCTGAACTCCTTTGCTGGGAGTTCTGACCTGCTGAGTGGTGCTTGTCAGTGTTCTGGACCTCTGAAGGTTGTTTTGGGACTGGAAACTGCAAGAACTGTGAAACTCGACGGATCGCCTTTTTCTGATGCATCGCAGCGGTGCGAGAGAATGTCCGACGCATCGTCGCCGCCGAAGAATCGACGCCGTGCCTGCTCGTGGCTGAAGTGTCTGCTGTGCGACGAACACTGTGCATTGATCTCCGACGTCTGAGATCACCGTACCGATTCCAACGCAGGCCCGGTTGGAGAAGAACCGACGCATCGCACCGGATCGTCACGCAACACATCGAAGGGTCAAGTCTGTTGCATCATTGGGAGATGCAGTAAGAAACCGACGCATCACCTCCCCACGCAGTAAGAAACTGACGAATCACCTCCTCTCCGGTAAGGAACCGACGCATCACCTACCCTGCGCAGCAGTAAGGAACCGACGCATCACCTCCCCCGGAGCAAGGAACCGACGCATCACCTTACCTGAGTGTAAGGAACCGACCCATCACCTTCCCTGCTACACTTTTTGCAAGCATTTTTTGACGCATCCAAAGTACTTTGTGTAAAAGTGTTGCGTCTCACATTTGCTTTGAACTGAACTATTTCTACCATTTGAAAGTCATATTTTTTTTACTCTACTGTGGATTTTTGTCGTTTTGGTCTTCTTTGGTTTAGATTAAGATTACTTATTTTTCTAAACTGGTGTGGTGTCCATTTGTAGTGTTTTCACTGTATTACTGTATGTGTTCGCAAATGCTTTTACACACTGCCTCTGAGATAAGCCTGTCTGCTCGTGCCAAGCTACCAAGGGGGTGATCAGGGGTTATTTTAGAAGTGTATCCCCTTACCCTGACTAGAAGCAAGGGTCCCTATTTGAACAAAGGTACCTACCTCTGCCAACTAGAGACCCCCATTTTTAACAGCCATCAAGTCTGATAACGTGGGAACACTGTTCAATGCCTCAAACAAGTCAATATCTCAGTAACGGCATCCTTAGCTGTCACAGGGGGGGCACCCAGCTCCGACATAACAACCAAAACAGATCTCCATCCAGCCTCCTGGGCAGGTAAAGCATTTCAGTCCCAAATCCCAACATCAAATCAGGGCCTTTCATTACAGTCATCGGAGGAGTGTGTCATTACTATAAGAAAAAACCAGTCAGATAATCAATCCTCCCGTCGCTGCTCTGCCTCATCATCCCACGTTGGGGCATCTCTCGTGGATGGACCATCAGCTGCCCCCTGTCTCCCCCTCTGCCCACCACGCCTCACCCCACAGCTGGAGCATCCAACTGTTCTCCATCCCTTGAGCCACTCCCAGGCCTCTTCTGGAGTAGTGAAGAACCAGGCTTTGCCCTCAGATTCAATAGGCAGTCTAGCGGGGAAGTGCAGCAAGTATTTTACCCCTTTCTCTCTCAGGGCCCTTTTCAGCTCTAGAAAATTGCAACTCTGTCTCTGGACTTTCAGTGTGAAGTCCAGAAAGAAAGTAATGTGCACATTATCATACAACACTGGTGGAGCCGCTCGGGCCATTTGGAGCACAACGTCTCAGTCTCGAAAGAGAAAGCGGCGGGCAAGGAGGGGCCTCGGAGGAGCCCTGGGTCGTGGATGCCCCCCACCCCCCTCCCGGCACCCTGTGGGCCCTTTTCACTGAGAAAAACTTGGTGAGACCCCAGGGCTGGAGGTGTTAGATGATAAGGTCCTCCACAAAAAGGTATGCCGCTGGCTCCTATGAACGTTCAGGGACTTCCAGAATTCGGACATTGTTTCAACTGGATCTGCCTTCGAAGACTTCCATATGCACTTCCAAGAACTTGTTAGAGGTCTCCAGTTCACGAAATGTGCCAGATTTTGAACCCTGCTACATTGCTTCCAGTAAATGATAATGTTTGTGATGAAATTGAACATTATTGCCTAGATGTCACAGATTTATGCACAAAGTCTAGATATCGAGAATGATCTCCTGATTTAGCCTGATCATGTAATTTTTTTCGATGGCTCTTGCTTGAGAAACAATGAAGATGCCCTGAGAGCAGCTTAGGCTGTATGTACCATAATATATGTTGTTGAAGCTTCTTCGTTTAAGGGGGTTGCCTCAGCACAAGCCGCAGAATTGATTATCCTTACCAGAGTATGCAGTTTAACTGCTCAAATGAGAGTGACTATATTTAAAGATAGTCAGTGTGGCTTTGGTGTTGTCCATGATTCCGAGCAATTATGGTCACAAATAGGTTTCAGGACCTCTTCAGGAACCCCAATTAGAAATGGGGTGCAAATGAAAGACTTGCTAGAAGCTCTTCAGTTACCAGTTGAAACTTCAGTTGTTAAATGTGCAGCTCAACAGAGTGGAAATGGCTACATTGCCATGGGAAATAGGTATACTGATTCAGTGGCACGGTATTGTGCCTTGTTGCCCTGCACATTTAATGGAGCTTTCACATGTGTCTGTGGAAGACAATTCATTTTCCATGTTAATGGATGTAACAGTCACTTGGGATGAATTGAAAAGTGTACAAGAAAATGCTTCTGAAGCAGAGCTACAGAGTTGAATTGGAGTAGGTTGTGCGAAAAATGCCAAAGACATTTGGATGTCAGCTACTGGGAGGCCAGTGTCACCTGATAGTTTGTTTTCCCAATGACTCGATGTTTCCATGGGTACACACACTTAAGGAGAGACGCCATGACTACACTCATCCAGAAGAATTGCTTTAAACCCAGATTCAGGATGCTTCAGAAGAAGTATAAAAGCAAAAGGAACACATGATGGATGGAATGCTGAACAATGTAAACATTCACCCCAAATCACAAAGATCTGGGTTTAATCCATCATTCTTTTGCTCACAACGCCACCCCAGTTTGGACCCAGCCACATGCAAATCAGTCTTGACCCTGTTTATCATGGGAACAGTGAAGTCCGAAATGCCAAGCCAGGTCCTCCCTGGACCAGAAACAAGCATCCTGAGACCGGTTTCAGGGCATCACTCCACATCAGCCAGGCTAGCTTCAATCCAGTGGCTCAGTGAGCATGGGACCGATGTCTGGGCATACCCTTCCCACTTAGAGCGACAAAAGCAAAAGGAACAAATGATGGGCGAAATGTTGAACAGTGCAAACATTCACCCCCAGTCGCAAAGATCTGGGTTTAATCCATTGTTCTTTTTGCTCACCGCGCCACCCTAGCTTGGACCCAGCCATATGCAAATCAGTCTTGACCGTGTTCCTCATGGGAACAGTCCAGCCCGAACTGCTAAGCCAAGTCCTCCCTGGTCCGCAAACAAGCACACTGAGATCGGTTTCGTTTGATGGACTGTTCCCATGAGGAACCGGGTCAATACTGATTCGCATTTGGCTGGGTTTAAACTAGAATGGCATGGGGAGCAAAAAACGATGGATTTATGCCCAGATCTCTGTACTGGGGTGAATGTTTGACATTGATCAGCATTCTGTCCATCAATTGTTTTTTTTTGCATTTGTCACCCGGGGTGGGATGGGTATGCCCAGACGTGGGTCCCATGCTCTCCATGCCACTGGAGTCAAGCTAGCCTGGCTGATGAGGGGTGATGCCCCAAAACCGATGGATTTAGGCCCAGATCTCTGTACTGGGGTGAATGTTTGACATTGATCAGCATTCTGTCCATCAATTGTTCTTTTTGCATTTGCAGAGGAAGTATGTCATAGATGTGTGGTACGTCAACCAATGAATGCAGGAAAAAGAACACACATTACACTGAGTCATATAGGGAGATCAGGTGGTACTTTCAACAGAATGCAGATGGACTTTATTGAAATGCCTGTTTGCAAAGGGTTGGGATATGTTCAGGTCATAGTATGTGTCTTCTCGAGATGGGTGGAAGCCTTCCCAACCAGAAGAAATGACAGTCTCACTGTAGCAAAACTGTTATTACAAGAATTGTTACCCAGGTATAGCAGGCTGGTTTCTTTGGAATCAAATAGGTCGACCCACTTTAATAACAATGTCCCGAAGATGATTTGCACAGGGTTACAAATTGTGCAAAGACTACATTGCAGCTACCAACCTGAAGCTTCTGGGATGGTTGAACAGATGAATGGGACTATAAAGTCTCGTTTAGCAAAGCTTTGTGCCTCAAAATCACTCAAATGGCCAGACGCTTTATCTTTTGTCCTAATGAATATTCAAAGTATCCCTGATAGAAAGACTGGTTTATTGCCTCATGAAATTTTGATGGGACACGCAATGAGGTTGTATGCTGTACCTACAATAGCATTATTGAACATCACAGATGATATGATACTAGACTATTGCAAAGGATTGACTGATGTGGTGCGTTCTGTTTCTTACCAGGTTGCAGCTGCCACTAAAGATCTACACCAAGCACAGTTCCACAAACTCAATCCTGGTGATTGGGTTGTGTTCAAGAAGCACATTTGAAAGAATTGCTTTGAGCCAAGGTGGAAAGGTGCCTTCCAGGTCATTATAGTGACCAATATTGCTTTAAAGTGTGGCGGAGTTCCAAATTGAGTGCATGCCTCGCACACCAAGAAAGTGAGAAATCCAGAAGAAGAAATTGTGCTATTTCGTCCTGAACCCAGAGCACTAGTGACTGCACCACCACAAGCTTTGAGACCGTGGGGAGCAGTGGTACCGGGATCAAACCAGCAGCAGGACGGAGAAAGGGGTGAACAACTGCAACCAACTGCACCAATTCAAGTACCTGTTGTTGCACCAAGTGGTATTGAAGTCTCAATTTGGAAACATGATTGAAACAGCATCAGTACAGCAAGAAGAACCAGGTGAATGAACAAGCACTCAACTTCAAAGAGTCACACGTGAAGTTGAATGGCCTCAGATTTGTAACCAAGGAAGACTGAATCAAAGCCTGTCAATTGATCTGATTCCATTGACTATACCAGAAGAAAGTGAAACAAGTGATGAAAGTGATAAAGGAGAAAATCAAAAAAAGATGAGAAGATCAAAAAGTACCTTTTCGGAGGTATTCAGCACCTGAGTGGTCTTACTATTTGGACAGAGCACTGAATGTCACAATAGATGAACTGTATGGTGTGAGATATGAACTATTTGAACCTCCATGACACCATCACAATAAGCATTGCTGGATAAAGATATTTGACAAGAATGAGCTGTGCATTTATAAAAAATAAAAAAAGATTTTGAAAAGTTTAAAAGACAGTGACATGAAAATAAGAGACTGACACTGATTGATTCCTATTTTTTAGTATTTTACAGAAGCTCAACCTAGGCCCAAGTCTGCAGTAGAAGAGTAGGGATAACATTAATAGAAGAACACGGAGTAGTGTTAGGTATTGTCTAAAAGAAGATTGCTTTGCTGAAAACTAACCACTTACAAGTTATTTACAAAGTCTGCATTGAATTTTAACTTGCCTACATTTAATCTGCTTCCAGAGAAATCATGTGTTGCCTTAGAAATAAGTGTAAATATATTATGTGTTCAATCTTTATAATAACTGAAATTATGATTACCATAGTGCTAGCAGCATTTATCTAACACTGAGAAAGATTTCAGAAATACAAACACAACAACAACACAGATATATCGGAATGATAAAGAGCAATTGAAAGCTTCATTTCTTGTCTTCAATAGAGAGGATTACTCAACAAACATTCACTCTAGACTAGTACAGGAATACACACACGCCATGGGAGCAAAGGACTGTTATGTCTGTGCTCATTTACCATAATCAGCATCAGAAGTCCCATATTACCACATGCTGTTATCTTATGGAATTACATGTAGTATATTGCTTACATTTGTATATAGATGAGAACACTTTGAATAATTCTATTCTAACTATGATGTAATACTTTCTAGAGTGCCTTTGATAGAAAGCATGAATTTAATTTACACTCACAAAGAAATGAACACAGCTTGGTATTTCTTTATGCCACATAGCCTTACGATAGTGTTAAGGGTTACCAGAACAAGTTAACCTGTTTGATGCGACCACTAGGGAACGTTTTTATTGTGGCTTTAGAAGAAACACTAACATGACAGGTAGTAAAGACAAACATAGTGATGTTCTGAAAAATGTATGAAAGAAGGAGGAAGTCTCACATTACCACATGCTTTTATCTGATGGAATTACATGTAGTATATTGCTTCCATTGTATATAGATGAGAACACTTTGAATACTTCTATTCTAGCTATGATTTAATACTTTCTAGAGTGCCTTTGATAGAAAGCATGAATTCAATTTACACTCACAAAGAAAAGAAATCGACACAGCTTGGTATTACTTCATTCCACATAGACCTATAGATAGTGGTAAGGCTTATCAGAACAATTTAATCTTTTTGATGCGACCACTAAAAAAAGTTTTTATTGTGACTTTAGAAGAAACACTAACATGACACGCTGTAAAGAAAAACAGCTAGTTCTTAAAATGTATCATGTGGATAGTATAGATGCATTAACAATAAAAACCAGCACACAGACACACACAAAGGGGCCGATTCCAATTCGGGCCGTAAATCACTCCGACCGAGCCGGACCCGGAGAGATTTCCGACCGAATCGGACCCGTGCAGCCCGACCGAACGAGTACGAGGCGCACGTATGCCATCGGACTCGAGTCGGTCGGACTCCCATTGAAGTCAATGGGAGCCTGTCGTACAACGCGTACGCAGGCTCCCATTGACTCAATGGGTGTGAGGAGGACAAGGGCGCCCCCTACAGCGTGTACGCGGCGAAGCGACTTGCGCCGTACACGCACAGGTAGGGGGACCCATGGGCCCCCCTGTGTGCGACTCGCACGGCTACGCGTACAGGGGGGTCCGACACGGACCCCCGAAGTACGGCTCCGACTGCTCTTTCAAGCCAGAGTTCGTGGCTCGGTCGGACTGCTCGCGGCGCGCATCGTACTTACCCGGCCGGGGAACGTCTCCATTGCGCGGTGCGAGTCGAGTCCGAGCGAGTCGGTCGGTGCGATTAGACCCGGGAACGAGTCGGTCGGGACGCCCGGACGAGTCGGTCGGCGATTTCGCATCGTACTCGCTCGCCCGGACGCGCGTACGAATCGGTCGGGCAATAGGGCTCCGAATCGGATCCGATTAAGCCGAATCCGATTCGGAGCCCTACCGGCCGAGATCGGAATCGGCCCCATAGTGTAGAGAAGGGAGCTCAGTTAGTGAGAGATATATTTGAAGCAATCATTCCATCTGTAGGAGTCATGTTAAATGATAAAAAGATTAGAAAACTGTCAACTGCTGTTGACAAGCTGGCAACTTGTACTTCTGGTGGCTTTGCTAGTAGTAAACACTTAGCTTATTGCCATATGTTCAATGGTTTTGCAGGATCTTTTAGCATTAGACATTTTACTCATAGAAAATGGTGGAGTCTGCAAGATGCTTAAATTAACCCATTGTTGCTCATACATACCTGATGAGAGTAAGAAAACAGAGGAATTTTCAAAGAAATAAAGAAACACAAATAAAAGAACTTTACTAATTTCTTAATGAGAATAAAAGTTTTGAAAAGGTATCCCAACTTTCATCACTGACTGAACTTAAATTGTTTATACGCTTAAATTTGCAATGTTAAATTTGCTCCTTGATTCCTAATATAATATTCAAAGATCCATCACAGGAAGAAAGAAGAACCTAGCATGGAAACGGGGCTTAACCATGAATGGGATGGTAAATTGGTAACTGAAACAAATTGTACTTGTTTTATTGTAAGTTCAGAAATGTTAGGGCCCAGACCGCACTATTCACCTGAGACCAACAGCGTTATAAAAATCTCGCCAGATGTCCTCTTAGCGACTGGAAATCACGGTAGGGGATGCCAAATCTCACTCGTGATTGCCAACTAACCATTCTTGAGCCTCGGGCAAGAAAACAATTCCATCATGAGGTGAGTGGCAGAATTTGGCCGGATCTCCGTGTTACAAGAGTAATGCGGTGTCGTCAAAATTCTGCCAACTCAGCAGGCAGAACAGAAAATTCCACCCACACCGAGTCATCTGCTTATTTGATAGAAGTACTTTGCGGTGACTCTCTGGCCTGCAATTCACTATTTCAAGCTGCTGTAAAAGAGGCACTCCAGGAACTATAAGAAGTGGTCACATCACAACAAAACAACATATACACCCACTTTTAAACATTAAAATGGGGAATGTGCTCCAGTGAAAGAGAAAAGATAGCATCTAGTGTCATCTAGTAGTATATTCAGGTAGGTTCACTTAGTTTCTAATGAAGATGGCAGACTGGACTCTAGTTTTATATCTTTATATACATTTGCTGAAGGAGCGCAAGGCACTGGAAAGAAGGAGGTCTTTAGCATAAGGCCCCCCTTGACTCTTTATCCTTGTGCGACCCTGGCTCTTCCATGTGAAATAGAATACCCTTTAAAAACCTGGGGGCAGATTTGCAAGGACTGGCACATCTCTGCATATTAGCAGGGATGCGCCAGTAAAGATGCGACACGCAAAAATACCCTTTGCGCCACCACGGATGCGTCGCATTTACAATGCGGCACACCGTGGCGCAAGGATAGACAGATGCGTGTCGCATCTTTTGTCGTAAGGGCAGCGCATTGCTGGAGTCGTGTCGCAAGCACAACGCAACTCCAGCAATGCTCAGGGGTGGCCCATACTTATTGTGCTGCGTCACTCCTTACGCCTGCTTCAAGCAGGCGTAAGGTTTTGACTCAGCGGCGTCATAAAAGGGACTCAGTGAAATCTTGTAGATTTCACTGCGTCACTTTTACGAGGCTTTCTTGCGACGGAACGCCCACCCTGCATACATTATACCTGACGCAGGTATAATGTAGCGCAGGGCTTTACAACCTGACGCATCTCCCTAGATGTGTCACGTTGTAAATATGTCGCAACGTGGCGCACTGTTTACGACGCCGCTGCGTCACAGAAGTGACGCAACGGCTGCGCAAATGTGTCGCAAGGGGCTTGTAAATCTGCCCCCTGGTTCTTTTATAGGGCATTTAAAGAACATAGTTATTTTCTTTTGATGGAAAATTTAACCCATATGCACACATGCTCTGGATTTCACAGCAGTCGGTTGAGTCTAAAGAAAGCAGAAAGGGACTAGTAAAGATGTTGACCTATAGGGAATGCACATGTGCATTCTGCATTCTCCATGCTCATGTGTCCACCATCGTTCTCTTTTTGTGTGCAACTACGCAAAGTAGAATTAGCAGTCTCCCTCTCCCAAGCACGCTGCATCTGCTCAAGAACTGAATAGTAATTACAATAAGATGCCATTACCACGCATTGTTCTTTTCCTCTTCTGGATGCCAATCATGCACCTGGGCCATGCTATTCACACAGCTCATGCAGATCATGGCTGTCATTAGCAGCTGAACGCATCACCATTAGCGTTTTGAAACTCAGCTACTGTGATAACCACATTATCTGAAAAAATTAAGAAGCTGTATCGATGTGTTATGTAATTTGCTTTGAGACATTAAAATGGAAAGTATGTTATTTCATCAGCATTTTCACAGTGCACATTCTATCATTGTTATGGCCTTGTAGTGCTTTCAGCAGTGTACAATCACTACACGTGGTTTCAGGATTGCCATCGCAGACCAGAATCTTATTCAGCTTGGGATAATGTGCTACGGGTATTGCGTTCTTGCCCTGTCCTTAGTCTGGTTGGAATTTCTTACTAAGTGGGCTGTGGGAGTATAATCATACTGGAATATTAAAAAAATAATTCTGCAGTGCAGCAAGTAACCTTAAATCGATGCCTTGCGCTGCGTGATAGGGAAAGAGCAGGAATGCACCATATTTAACAATATATGCACATTCCTGTAATTTCCCAGTGCTGGTGCACAGTGTGCTGCCTAGCACTAACGCAGGCACCCTTGCACCATGATAAAAGGGTTCCTGCGTTGTAAGCACTATTGTTATTGTGCAGGAAGGGACACCTCCCTGCACAAAAACAATCTCCTGAGGCATTTCCCTCTTTCTATGTGTCCTGCAGAATTCAGTACACATAGAAAGAGTAAGTAGCAAGGAGAAATAAAGATATTTCTCCTTGTTACACATCACCTGGGGAGGCTTGGCATTTTGACGCATTCTCTGGTCTACCACTGATGGTAAATCTGAGAACGTGCCAAAATCCATGGGTGTATGAGTGGGAAAACCCACTCTCCACCCATGGAGTGCCTCCCAGGGCAGAGTAACACAACGCAGAGATTTACGCTGTTTTGCATTGCTCGCGATTTATTAAGCCACGCTGGGGGAACTTGCATGGCTTGATAAATCAAACTCATGAGTTGTGTCAATCTTGCACCCCACTCTGTGGCTGAAGTGCCACACAACTCTGTCATAAATATGTCCCTTTGTTTTTAAGTTAATTCCAGGTCTACATTCTGGCAGACTGCCCAGCAGTTGGAGACGTGTGCGTATTGTGCGTATTGTTGATGAGTTCCATTGGATGCCATTTAGCCCAAAAAAATGTTTGGCATGTGCTGAATATGTTAGGCATTAGGGTCAATTGTCATCTATTGAATGTTTGTTGTCCCCTTTTCCACAGCATTTATTACTGTTTGGGGGGACAGGCATTTGGTCTTCTCCCTTTTCGATAGACATCAAAATAGTGAAACCGGAATACTGAAGCAATGCAACCTTTAAAGACAGATGTAAGGAATTAGTCTAGTAATTTGGGAATCAGATACATCAACCAATTTAATAAATCACCTCAGGTTACATCCAAAAACAAATCTGAATGAATCTCTGCTCAACCCTTGGTAGCTGTGGCACAAGTAACAGGTAATCCCTAGAGAAGTGTGTGGTAGGTTCAAAAGTACAGACAATTTTAAAGTCAAGGAAACAACACTATAACATTTCTAAAACTGATTTAGACAAATAGAGAAAAAACAATAAGAAAGAAGGCACCAAGATCATTTAAAAAGGGTTAAAGGGAACTAGAGATAATAATATTTGAAGTTTAAAAGCAAGAAGTGCCTAGAAAAAGTAAAGTGCCATTGAAAAACTATAGTTCCCTGGGAACAAGGCACAATTTCAGACTGACTGTGATTCAGCAGAGATTGAGTCCACCAAGCGGGTTGGCCCGATCAAAGATTTCACATTCAAACCTACTCTTCACATACTGGGAATGTGGCTTGTAGTCAGCCCTGCAGCCCTTAGCCTTGCAGTCCTCAGGACAAGTTTCTGGTCACCAGTGTTGTATTCCTCTTAGGGTGTCCATACACGAGCTTTCATGTACCATGTCCTTATATAGGCACAATTCGCCCTGCCCTTATATAGACATAAAATCCCAGTCCTTATTTAGGCATTAAACCGTGCACTCCAAATACAGGCATGGTCTCCGACATCCGTCCACCCTAACGTCACAACGAGTTCTTGAAGAACAGACCCTTAGGCTTCGGGAGTTTCCCTAGCACAGGACTATTGATTTCTTCAAAGACTCATCTATTATGCATGAACCATTATACCTTAGGGGTTCATTCATGACGTCTTCCGCTGTCCGATTCACGTCAATGCTACCATTCTGAGGTACCTCTCAGGTATAAATATACCTTCCCTAGCCCTTGTAAACTAGAGGAGACCTCGACTTCAGAGGAGCCCGTTTCCTGGCCTGACGCACTGAGAAGACGCTGTCATCCCTGCACGCAGAGAGTCCAGCTTCCAGTGATCTGACTTCCCTCGCAGGGTGTTGGAGTTCGAGTCTGGCAAGAGATTCCCACCTCTCTCATTCTAAAGGTATGGAGCTGACTAGAACCTAGAGGGACTCTTGGCATACTAGGCATATTAGACTTAACATACTCTTAGTATACCATAGTAAGGAATACTTCACCTACTTCATACCTCTCTCTACACCTAGGTTAGGTTAGGTACATTGGGGTAGAACTAGCTTAGCAACGCATCGTATGAGTACTCGCATTTTTTAGTCTGTGTTATTTATGTAAATGAATATCTACTAAAGATCATGCTAGCGCAGTATTATTTATTTCTACTGCTTACGCTGTACATTATTTATCTTGCATACTGTCTTGTGATCGTAACAGCACATTTTACTTACACGAGAAACAAGACTGTTCAATAAATCTTTTATTGAAACGCCCGTCTATTCTTTCTGTGTAACTTTGAGGAAAACTAAGCATGCACGATTGAGCTGAGCGAAATAGTTATCTATTGTTTCTACGACTCTGACGTTCTGATTCTAAAGGGAAACAAAGCTGTCATGTTTTGCGGCTGCCAGAAACTACTCCCTTCTTGTTTGTCAAGGAGTTTCTAGGGGCCTCTGAGCTAGCTGGCACAAGTAATTAAGTTTAATATACTCGATAGGGACATACTGACCATAGTCCTACGTCAAACCTATAGGGGATATTATTCCAATGCGCAGAGCCTATTAGGGAAATAGGAGCTACACTACACCAGGACTCTATCCATTTAGCTCTCTTGCATTGTCCAGTCTTCTGTGGTCAGCTCTACCTTTTTGGAGTCAAAAGTCTGAAGCAAGAAAACAGGAAGTCAACCACTTTATGCTTGGAGAGCAGTTCAAGTTCCTCTGTGCCAGCAAGAATCAGGAGTCGAGTGAGTCCTCGTCTTCCAATATGTATCAAGCGTTAGGCATTATCTTTCTTCCAGAAGGAACTTCTTCTTC
The DNA here is from genome assembly GCA_963921515.1 of Calotriton arnoldi. Lineage (NCBI taxonomy): Eukaryota > Metazoa > Chordata > Amphibia > Caudata > Salamandridae > Calotriton > Calotriton arnoldi. The sequence continues at coordinate 748,075 of CAWUFW010008524.1, read as the reverse complement.
TAGTGGAGTCTACCCATGCCCAGAAATGTTCTGAGGAGGTGGTGGCTAACATGTCAGATTTATCCTGTGTTCTAGCCAGTGATCGGAGAAATTCTACTACCAAACCTTAACTGTTTTCTGGCAGTCCTCCTAATTCCTTTTGCTGTGCTTCTTTTAGGTCTTACTTAAAAATGACCAACTTGATGTTTCAGTTTGGCAGAACCCTTCAGCCATTAGGCAGGTCTGTCTTCTGCTCGTTAGCCACTCCCCTATTTAGATGTGCTCTCCTCCCATCTGACAGGCTCAGAACTGATTCTCCCCAATACTGTGATTGAGGACTGGCTGTGTAGGAGGGTCCTGGGAATGAATAGGGGAAACCTTCCCTGGCATCTCTAATTCAAAATAGGTAGTGTTGGAGCTGCCCTGTGTTCTACCAACTCTTCCTTTCATCTCCCAGATAGCTAATACAAAAGTGGTCAGCAGAAAATACCCATTTGGTCTTCCCGGGACCAGTGACAGGCTGCTTGTTAGCTCTCTTAGCCAAGGATATGTATTCCAGCTCTGAAAGTGAGATGAGTGGCAGAACTTGTTTTAAGCCAGTTCTGGCTCAATCAGCCTAAAGTTCATTTTTATAAAACTACATTTTCTCTCTAGTTATCAAAAATCAGATTTCACGATTGTAAGAAAGTGGATTATTAGTTGGGGTGGACAGTAGTCCACCACAGGCAATAATGCCACTATTCTTGTTAGGCCCAGTAAATGTTTTAGTAATTTAAACCTGATCTTAACCCATGGTAGCTATGGCTTAAAGCAGATAGGCTTAAATAAAGAAAATGTGTAAAGCTTCTAGAAGTACCAAAAAAGTTGAAAAGTCGAAAACACAACACAATAAAAATCCAATTCTAACTCCAATTTATAAAAATAGAGAATATTTGAATGAACAAAATTACATCAAAAAGGGGTACCGCAAATATGATTTTAAATTTAAAAAAAAATGAAAATAGCACTGAAAAGCTTAAGAGCCAGCCGTGGCCATCTGGTTGCACTAGATCGGGTAAAGGGTAGATTTTCAGGCTAACCATGATGGAGTGTGGGTTAGATACAAGAACCAGGTTAGCCCCAATGGAGAAGTTACATCCCAGTGTCAACAGCATTTAATGAAAGCAGACAGTGGCTGGCACTGAAAGAAGGGGCTCAACATTGACGGACTCCAGCGTTGCGATGGAGACTCTGTGGAACTGATGTATTAGGTGGGTAAAGATCCAGCATGAGATGTTTTCATTCCCTGTAGGCTTTCGGCGTCGACCGAGTCCTCATCAGTGGGGCATCTATGGAGCTGCAGGTTGGAGTCAAACCGGCTGCGGCATCGACAGATTCCAACATCAAGCAGAGTATGTGGCAAAACTTATGACAACATTAGGATAACCGGCGATGTACCTTTGGCGGATCAGCTTGCAGATTGGTCTCAGTACCTCGACAGTTCCCCATGCAAAAAGTTAGCAACAAGTTTTTAAGTACCCAGGGGCATATTAGCAAGACCAGCGATAAAATTATCGCTGTTTTAGCGCCTGGAAACTGCCGCTAAAACGGCGATAATGGGCTTGCTAATATGCGCTATAGAATTCCAATAGAAGCCAAGGTTAGATGTGCAGGACGTCTAACCTGGGCTTCTATTGGAATTCTATAACGCATATTAGCAAGCCCATTATCGCCGTTTTAGCGGCAGTTTCCTGCCGCTAAAACGGCGATAAATTTAATATGCCCCCCAGTGTTCGGGTTAGAGAGGGGGAATAGACTCTGAAACCAGCCAAGAGTTGCAGGACCTTAAGAACAGTACTTAAGGAGCAGGACTCATTCCACAGTTGCCACCAGAAAAGTCCAGGGCAGTTCCAGCTGAAACCGGCCAGGTGGGGTCTTCCAGTCAAGTAGGATTCTTTCAGCTTTTGTGTCTCTGTTGCTTAACAGGAGGTTGGCCAACTGAGCCATGGAGTCCACTTCTTTATCCTAGGTACAAGTGAGAGCAAGTCCAGCCCTTAGGGTTCTCCTCACATGTCTTAAAAGCAGGTGCAGTCCTTCTTCTGTTTTTCACAGGTTCAGCAATGTTCTGAAAAGGTACCCAGGCTTGCCACACTTATGCCTGGCACTAGCGTGTGGGTAGTTGTGAATCCTGACTCCTCCCTAACCAATATGGAAAAAGTAACCTGTGGCACCCCTACCCAGTTTTGCAGCAGTTCCTGTTTACCTGGCAGCCAACTGTACAACACTGCACTTCTCTGCCCAAAAGCAACATGGCTGAACCTTTCTCACTTTGTACAGAGCTCCTTGTGTGCACCTAGAGATGTGGCTAAGGAACTGGGGAAATATTCTCTCTGGTCACTCTAAACCATTTCTGGGGTAGCTTCCCTTCCCACTGGGTCTGGAGCCTGCCTGACAAGGAAAACAAAAGGGAGGAAGGCCCAGGTGTGAGCTACATCACTCAGTACAGGGTAGGCATCCTTTGAAGATATGCAAGTGGCTAGGCAAAGCCCTCCAGGCCATCCTGTCATAAGAAGGTCAACCTTTCCCTACAGCCAAAGTCCATTGTCCCTCTCTCTAGGAAGTAATTCACACCTCACTGCATGGGAGCCATCAACAGTCAGGTGACAGTTGAATTCTTAATAGAAAGGCCTGTAGTGGATTCAAGCAGGAGAAAAGGTGACATTGCAATTGTACCTTTTTGTAATAGTTAGTCAAAATTCGACTTTACAGCATGTTGGATTTTATTTAACTATTAAAATGAGTCCTTGAAATATTTTCTCAGCTATGACCAATCCAAAATGAACTTTATTACACAGCATAAAGTAACCCAGTGCTTTCCTAGGACACAGCCAGCCTTGCTATATGGAAAATAGAAATTAGTGCATTTTCACTGGTAGGACATGTGTAGCATTAGATTTCTACATGTCCTCTTTTTAAATACTATTCACCCTATGTTAGAGCTTGTTAGGCCTACTATAACAGTGAATAATGAGTATTTAATGGATGTTTCGGTACATTAAAAAGGTTAGTTTGACAGGTCAAAATTGCAGTTTAAAAACCACACAGCCAGGCTGCATAGACAGGCCTGGGGCCATGTTTTACATTGTCACTGTAGAGGTGGCATGATAGGTGCTCCAGTCTACTAGTGACATTTAACTTACAGGCCCTGAATACACTTGTTACATACACTAGGGACTTACAGGTAAGTTAAATGTACCCGTCATGGATTACAGCCTATTCAACATGTTTTTATGGGTCAGAGGACCTGCACTGGGCCCTGGTTAGCACATTCCCAGTGTAAAGAGTCAAAAACACAGCAGCATCATTAAAAAGAAATAGTGGTGATCATGCAAAAAGAGGCATTTTCTTACAACAGATTTTGAGCACTAAGGGGTCTATTACGATGGCGGTCGGATGTCCACCGCCGGGCCGGCGGTGGTGCCCGCCGGACCGGCAGTGGACATTCGCCTGCGATCGCAAGCCAGAAATCCGCCGGTCAAATTAGGATGGCGGTGGTGACCGCGGAGGTGGGAAATTCGACCGCCGCTTTTCAGCCGGTTGCCATCCGCACTCCTGCCTGGCGGACGGAGCAGGACTGGGATAATGATGGCACTGCAGAGCAGGCTCCGCCGGCAGGATTATGATGCCGGCGGTAGCCAGCCTTTCCTCAGCGGTCTGACCGCCATGGAAAGGCATGCGGAGATTGTCTTCCGGGGGCCCGTTGCCGGCCCCCAATGTTTTGGGGGGGTGTGGGTGCACTGGGGGGGGTACCCATGGTCTCCCCCTACATTTCCCTGTACCAGGTGGCAGGCACTGTGCAGTGCCTGCCACGCAGTGCAGGGAAATGCAGGACATGCTCCTTTTGACATTGCGGCGGTGCTGCGTGCATCAGCAACCGCTGCAATGTTAAAGCCCACGATCCGACCGCAGCGGTCGGATTTCGAGCAAGGAACATCGTAATACGACCGGCAGTTATGTTGCGCGCCTTGCGGGCGGTCTTTTCCCGTTACCATGGCGGTCAGGGAGGTTTTCCGACCGCCTTCGTAATAGGCCCCTTAATGAGAAATACCGTTGAAACACTTTTCTATCAGAAACCAGATTGGGGTAGGAAATAACGACTTTCAACCCATCTAAATCAGTTCAGAGAAATGCCAAGCAAAGCCTGCACTGTGAAACACCATTTGCATTTTATTTTACTGCACGAACACACAAACTCCAATAGGCATGTAGTATGCCCCCTGTTTATATATTAAGATTGTGCCCCAAGATACACTTTAGAAATGACATACAAAATAGGGTTTTCATACATGGTTAAGACATATTTCTCTGTTGTGTGTCACTGTAGTGCTTTTAAAAGGAAGCCCAGCTAGAGCACAGTGGTGTTCCTGGCAGACATATTTTCGTCATATATGTGGATGGTGTAAATACACATTGCAGCCCATATATGGCATTCAAGTTCCATGTCACTGGTGCATTTTCTGTGACATCTACCATAGTCTTAAGGAGAGATAAATAGACCAATTTGGTGAATCCGACTTTACCAGTTGTAGTTTAGGGCCAGGTCACCTGCACTGTCTCATTGGTGTCACTCTGCATTGTGTAAAGAGTCCTATTACCCCCAAAAAATAGGGTCCAGAAAAAGGTTACCATGCAGAAAAGGCAAATTTGATACAGTATGCATACTGCCTACTGCTTGTTCAATTACTCCAAATGATCAAGCTAGCAATTGAAACAAACTACCAATTTAACATGCAGTACTGCTTGCACCGAAATCTTTAGTTATCTTAATAATGTACCATATAAAACATGGCTCCATGCCGTCCCATATGCCCATTCTTTTAACCCACAGGTGCACACAAAGGGGCATATTTCTGAACCGGTTTGTGTCACGTTTGCACCACGCAACGTGGTACATGCGTGATGCAAACCTTAAGTGAGATTTATGAAGCTACGCAGAGGCCACTTTGCATGGCCCTGAGTGGCTTCATAAATCTGAAGTAAAGCAGCGCAGAGCAAATCGCTGCTTTGACTTACTCTGCCCAGGGAAGGCGTTCCATGGACATTGCGTGGGTGTTCCCAAGAAATTTGCATGGATTTTGCCGCATTCCCAGATTTACCAGAATTGGAAAACCAGGGAATGCACCTAAAAGATACACCACCCAGGAGAGGCGTAACAAGGAGAAATATATTTATTTCTCCTTGTTACTTCCTCTTTTTATGTGTGCTGCATTCTGTAATAATGTGACTCAGGGGATTGTTGTGTGCCCCTTCCTGCACAAAAACAATCCTGCATGCAACGGAGACACCCTTGTACCATGGCGCAAGGGTGCCTGCATTGGAGCTAGCCTGACTAAAAGGGTGACAGTGCAGAGGAATAGGCAGGAATACACCATATTGACTTAAATACAGCACATTCCTGCCCTTTCCCTGTCTACAGTGCAGCGCAGCAAGGTGACTTGCTGCGCTGCGTCACAATTTCATAAATGTGCCCTAAAGTATTTTTATGCTTCATATCACTGCAGGGCCTTTACTTCCAATCTTTTCTTTTAAGAATGATGTAATGATTTATGAATTATTGTGGATAACTGTATCATGAGTGATGCCGTCATTGGTTTGCCAGTGGTGTCAACTATTATGTCATTTGAGATATCATCAGTGATATCATCAATACTGTAATTTTTCATGTCATTAGTGATGTAATATCTGAGGTCAATGTAGGCAGTGCGTGACTGGGTGCAAGTTATAGTTAGTTCATTAAACTATAACTGGTGAATATCAGTAATGTTAGGTTTTTAACTAGTTCTGGTCCTAAATATAATGTCAACCTTTGTTTTTTTCAGTGAATGTTGATGGTCTCGACTCCAAATGTTTTAAGACTTCTAAACTCTTGATGATGCCCATGTTGCATGAAATATTCAAGGAAGCAGAAAATACTGACTGCCTGGGTCCTCTCTCCAACAGGGATATTACATCCCTTATCACAAAAGAGGGAAAAGGCACTTTAGACTGTGGTAGCTATACTGGCTTCAAAATCTTAGCAGAGATCTTGCCAACAGGCTTGAGATGGTGATTTCCTCCTTAATACAAGACTCGCAGTTGAGATTCATTCCACGGTGCTCCTCATATAGAGCTACTTGCTCATCGGTTATTGAGCTCCACAGTTTGCTCAAAGAAATGCTGTCTGTGTAAGGTGAAGCTATTTGCTTTGAATCATGATGCTTTATGGCTGACCCAAGAGCTTCATTTCCTGGCTATGTAGCTCCTCTAGCAGCATAGATCCTGCATGGCCTGGCTAAATGGTACCCCTACAACCCAAGTTAAGTGTGGAGATTTCTGGTCATGACCAATTGATATAGGGAGGGGCACTAGTCAGGGATGCCTTTTGGCACCCTTTCTTTTCCTCCTAGCTTTATAACATCCATTGTCCATGATGAGAACCTTGATTGCCACTGAGGGAATACCCAATCCAATGAAGCTAGTGAAATCTTTCCTCTACACAGATGACATTCTGCTTGCTTTGAGGTCCAGCCGCTACATCTTTGCCAGCCTTAATAGACTACATACATGTTCTAAGAGTTTTCAAGATCTAGGAAAAATTCGGAGAAGTGCAAGGCTCTTCCTGAGTCTTTTGTTACCACTAAAATAAGTTTTGATAATCATTGAATAAAGTAGATTAATCTATCTATGCCAAAGGGGTTTCAATAATATGGCAGAAGATAATTTGTCTTTGATTGTGAAACTGCAGAATGGTCTCACTTTCATCTGTCATTGTGGGGAAGAACTCAGATCATTACAATGATGGTAGTGCCCACATACAAGTGCACATTTGGTATGATTCCATTGTCAACAAACATGACCACCCTGTTAAGAATCAACACAGACATTAAATTGTGCTTTAATTCCATACACAACTGGAGGCTTTCATCTGCCATATAAGGATTTGTGATATTATGCGTGCCTCCTGTCGCAATTGACTTATATCCTTTCTGATTGCAGGTCTGCTCCACTTTGGATTAAGGTGGAAAGATACGGCTTGCGCGCCAATCAAGATGGCGGTCCCTCCTTGAGCTCCGTCGCATTGCAGAGCATTTTCCTGACTTAAACCACAATATTGAGGTGGGATACCTCCTTTGACATGCTGATGATGTTTCCCTGCAACTTGTCAATGCTGAGGTCTCTTGGCTTCCTTTATTTCAGCAGCGTTCAACAGACCTGGAGTTGTGTCGGTGATACCTGGTAAAAGCGCAGGCAACAGACATTTTGTGCAACATGCATGCCTTTCTCCTCAGTAACTTTCCTTTTCATAGTTGAGGCAATTCTCCTGACAACAGCAGAAACATGGCCAAAATAGTTTCCTCTGAGCATGCCTGCTAGCCCTATTATAACCTGCTTCTGATACTCATTTCTAAGCTCCCTTTTTCTGTATATTGAGCCTTTCCTGCCTGGAGATGCAGCAGTACTATATAGAAATAAATCAGCTGGACCATGACTCTCTATTTGCTTTTTTTAATGTTATTCGCAGTTTCTTATACAACATATGAGCATATCTATTTTCCTGCACTCGTCTTAGAATTTTTTTCTTTTTCCTCAGTGTTTTTTGATCTACGGCATGGATCTTATGGACGCTCCTATTTGACTATTTCAAGTTATTCTCTCATTGGGTGAACGCTTGGTGCCTTCCAATTCTCTGTTTTACTGACTTATCTATAATTGTGTATCTCCGTTGCCTGTTTTCAAGTGTCTCTCATTCACCACCTGCTCTCAAACTGCGATCTTTATAATGTTTCTCATTATATGGACAGAACAAGAAGTGTTTTGAACATCTCACATCGCACTACACTCTACGCCAAGATGGCTAATGATCTCCTCACATCTGCTAAAACCATCTCCTCCAGCACAAAACCGAAGAGGGGAAAAATTATCCTCCATCGCCTATCATGTCCTCTCATCATAACCCAGTCTTAGATACCATCATGGATGAGAGAAGGGGTTTGAAACCATTCATGTGCACCACCAATGAGAAACTCCAACAAATTGAGGATAGATAGATTAGTAAGAAAAATAAAATGATTGAGATGGAGCAACGTGATAGCTCTCTCCAAGATGCTAACACTAAAATTCCTTTTCTTGAGCAGGAAATTCTAAAACTTAAAATTCACACAGAAGACCTTGAAAATAGAAATAGATGAAATAATATTCACCTATATGATCTACCGGAATCTGTTGAAGGTCCTTACTTACTTGACTTTTTGAAGCAATTTCTTCTTGATCTTCAAGGTCCTCCTATCTTCTTCTCAACATCCAGCGTGCACATCTCCTGGGTCATTCTCACCCTCATTCCTCTAAACCTGAGGGAATTATTATGCTATTCCTTGAATTCACTGACCTTCTTTGTATGTGGAAAGTTGCCAAGGAAAAAAGTTCTCTTGTCTGGCCACAATTTTTTTATTCCTCAAGACATCTCAACTTTGACAAATGCCAGACAAAAGGAGTTCCTTGCTTTAAGACCACAAATGAAACAACTGAACATACGATATGGAATTCTCCAACCCTGCACATGCAAAATTACCCATGAAGGCACCACAAGATCTTTTGATGATCCTGTTAAATTGAAAACTTTCCTTCAAACTATTTCATTTCATGTTATGGACACTAATGTTCAAAAGTCTTCAGAACTTGTTGGATTGAACCTCTTCTCTTTTCCTTTCTCAATCTTGTTGAGTACATGGCTTTCTACTTCATATCTATTTTCTATATCTATGGTGTCGACACATCCACTATTGCTTTTTTATTTGTTTTTTCTCAGATCTGGAATATTATCCTTGATCAGTCTTCTCTTTCACTTCTTTATATTCTCTTTTTCCCCTAGTTTTACTCGACTCTTTCCCTTTATTTTTTGATTGCTGATATGTCGCTTACTGTGGTTTTGTCTCCAATTTTATATTTTTTTGTTGTTGTTAATATATGGTGACATATTTTCACTTTTTTGTTTATGCAGCTTGCCACCCATGTCCCTGTACCCTTATCCTTGTGTCTCCAATATGTTTAATGTTGTTTCTTGGAACGTCTGTGGACTCAGAAATATGGTTTAAAAGACACAAGGTACTTTCACATTTATCTGAGCTTAATTCTCAAATTTCCTTTCTGCAAGAAACTCATTGTAATGATGTTGAATCAGTCAAATTGAAATGCCAATTGATTGACCAGGTTCTTTTTCTCCTCTATTAAAGGTGGTGTCATTATTCTTTGTCATAAGGCATTGCAACTTCAAATTTTATCCACCGATTGTAATAATAATGTTCAATGGGTTTTGGTTGATGCCATATTTAAAAGTAAACATGTTTGCTTGTTCAATATTTATGGTCTAGTTAAACCAGATCCTGATTTATGGTGTAGTATTAAAGTAAACCTTGCCAATATTGGTACTCCTAATATTATTGTGGTGGGTGATTTCAACCAATGGTTAGATCCCTTCTCAGATAGGAAGTCCAAATGCAAATTTGATCCAGATAAGTCTCATAAGGCATTCCATTCGGCCATTGCCTCTCAACCATTGTTTGATTCCTGGAAAACACTTGAACACTCTTATTTTACCTCCAAATTCACCCTGATTCTCAATGATTAGATCAAAGCCAAATCTTCTCTTAACAAACTTGCTACTGTTGTTCATATAACATTTTTCTCAAGCTTAAGTCTAAATGTCATGGGAGTCAAAAATAAAGCTGGCAAAATGCTTGCTAACTATTTAAAACTAAAGACAGAACTTAAGACTATAGGCCTCATTCTAAATGAATCTACTAATACTACCTCCATTTCTGGCTCTGACATTTCCTGCAGCTTTCAATCCTATTATAAAACACTCTATACAGAAGACACTATCCTGTCCAACACTAATTTGCAACAGTTTTTTTAAATGACCTCCCTAAACCTCCCTCACTTTTGCATTTATTTGAGAAACTGGAGGCTGATATTACACTTCAAGAAATTCTGGACGCAATCAAAGCCCTGAAAAGAGCCAAGGCACCTGGTCCAGATGGATTCTCAATTGAACTCATTTCGCTGCATCTTTTGCTCCAAACTATTCTAAATGTTCAACTCATTTCTTTTAAGTTCAAAAGCTTAATTTTTAGATGCCTTGATTGCTATTATTCCCGAACCTGACAAAGACCTCACCCTTTGCAAGAATTATCGACCTATTTCCTTGATTAATTATGATTTAATCAATTTATGCCAAAATTCTAGCCTCTAGACTTGAAACTGTTGTGCCACTGCTTGTTAAACCTGATCAATCTGTTTTTATCAAGGGCAGACATGCTGCGGACAACTCCAGGATGTTTTCTAACATTCTTGCATTAGCTGCAAAAAGCAATATACATACTGCCTTATCCCTTAGATAGTGAAAAAGCTTTTGACAGCATTTATTGGCATTTTATTTTTACCCCTTTTCATTGGTTTGGATTTGGCCCAAAATGTATCTCTTTTTATAAAATTACTATTCTCTCACCCGTGCTAGTGTTTTTGTCAATGGTTGTTTTTTCCTTTATTTTTCTTTACACAGAGGTACTAGGCAAGGTTGTCCCCTTTCCCCTTTATTATTTTTTCTCTGCCTAGAACCTTTCCTTGAAATAATATGCTGCAATGCACTCATTTCTGGATTCATACCCAATTCCTTTGAGGTCAAGCTATCCGCTTACCCTCATGATGTGTTAGTATATATGTCTAATCCTTTATCCTCCTTAGATGTTTTCATACAGGAGATCACATTATACCCCAGTATCTATGGATATAAGCTTAGTTTCTCCAAAACTGAACTCTTCTTGCTATCAATATATGTTCACTAATACCAATTTTGCATGGTGTCCCTCGAACATTACATATCTTGGTGTCTGGTTCTCCTCTAACATACCCCACACCATTAGATATACTTTTACTGCAGTAAAATCTTAACTATACACATTTATTTCAACCTGGTCTCTTCTGCATTTGTCATGGTGGGGCAGACTTGATACCATCAAGATGATGATTGTGCCACATGTTCTATATACTATCTCTATACCACCTGTTAAGATTCCTAAATACTAATTTGTACAAATTGACTCAATTTTTACAAAGTTCTTATGGAATAATAAACGTGGCGGTATTGCCCCTTTAGAACTTCAAGCATCCACAAAATTAGAGTGGTGTACGCTTTCCTGATTTTAAACTTCATAACTCTGCCTTTTTAATTAGATAATTTTTCACCCTAGTGCATGACTTTCAGGTCCTACCCGCTCAATGTTGGATTATATTTGAGCAATCCCTAAGGAATATTTTCTCATTCAAAGATAACATTCATATGATTAATTGTACATTTATTTTTTAAAAATCCCATTTTGAAGTACTCACATCTCTTATTACTTATGTTATTTTTCACAAATCCTAACCTTTACCAGTGCTTTTTATCCTCATCAATTTAGTATAATAAATTTCTTCAATTTCGTTACAAATCTTTTTGCTACGAACATTGGAAAGAAAAGGATATTATATTTGTTCACCAATTTGTAAATTACACTTCTGTTATACCTTTTTCCCAATTACAAACACAATATCACATGCCTAACTCATTTTTAAAGTAATCTGAATTTAACCTCCTCTACTTTCCATTCTTTTTTCATATTCACCAATTTCCTTCTCCTGTTGCACACATTACTCTGATACCTCAAGATTTGATCCCTCATGAATTTATTCCCAAAGCTGTTTGCATATATAAAACCTTACTGTCGCCTACTTTTATTAGAACTAAAAGCTCTCTTGAATTGCTATAGAAAACAGATCAATCCGTATCATTCCCTGTTCAATTCTGGTATAAACTTTAGCTTAAGTTATTCAGTACTATGAGAGCTGCTCACATTATCCGATCCTTCTATTTTATTTATAATAGAGCAGTTGTTACCCAAGAATGTAATTCTAAATTTAACGCTTCTGCTTCTCCCTTATGTTGGTCATGTTCTGCATGTAATGGTTCTTTGACACATTTGTTATACTATTGCTCTAAAGTTCATACATTTTGGGCCACTTTTTGATCTAAATGTTTAATTTTGATATACTACTAACTTTCCAAAATGTGTTCTTAGGTTTCTTAGCCCCTAGCTTAGAACAATTATCATCTAGGCCTCTGTTGTTTGATCTTTTTATTGCATTTGGTTTTAAAGTTATACTTTCTTGTTGGAGAGATATTTGTAAACTATCCATGTTAACATAGTAGAACTTTGTTTGTGATGAGCATAGAATCCATACTGTTTCATCGGTGACATTACACTAGAAGATTAAATCAGACTTATCCTGGTTACCTTTCACTACCTTTCTCTCCCTGCAGTCATCAATATATTAATTAGATTTTTTTTTTCTTTTTCCCCCTTTCTCTTCTCCCTTCTATTTCCTTCACCTCATTCCCCCACTTTCTTGCTTCACTTTTCCCTTCTCATTATCTTTCTTAAGGTTTTCTTCTTCATTGTGGAAAATGATAAAGTATCTCAGACTGCAATACTTGTTGATGTAGGCATTCTTTTATAATCGTTATCTATGGTTGGTGTTGCTTTTCAATATTCAATGAAAATGATTTTTTTTTTAAATTGAAAGACACATCTTTAGGGCCTCCAAGGGAGTATCGCCAATTTAGTTTCATATAACTCTCATTAATTACATAGTGTTTCACACTGTGATCTCTGTTTGGAAATCTTTCCACAGACTTATTAAAGGGGACCCTTCCTCGATTAATCAGCCCCAATTTGGTGTAAAACCAAGGTTTTATTAGTGAATCTCCCCATCTGCTGAAATCGATTAACTTCAGAGGAATTAGACAATTGGACTATTTATTTTCCAATGGCACCCTTAAACCATTCATCACCTTCTATGATGAATTTGGACTGGACAATAGTAATCTAAGGAGTTACCAGGAGCTCTTTAATTGCTTGTCATGTACATTGAACCTACCCCCAGTAGATTTACCTTAACCTTCCACCTTCACTATCTCAACACCTGGGCTTTTATACAAGCGAGATGTCAGGCTTTTATGCAGTGCTTATAGATTGACTCTTCTCTAAGCACTCTATGAATGCTACAAGACAATTATTGAAAAACGCTCCGCAGTGTGACTTTTAGAATAGTATTCAGTCCCCTTACTCTCTACACATGACAAATATTTTAAACTCTGCATATCTCAATTTATAATGCTTCTAACTTCTGCAAAAATGGTACTGGATGCACCTTACATTGCATAAGACAGATCTCCTGTGCCGCTCCGGCTGTTGGAGATGCGGTGGACCAATTTGTGACTCGCTACACATATCACGGACATGTGCAAAAACCTCTTGTACTGCTGTGAAATATGGAGAAAAATATAATTGGTCAGTGAGCTCGGGATTAGACTTTCAGCATATCTACTGCTCCTACACAACATATCTGATATTGTGGGATTGTCCATTCAAAGAAGGAGATAGCTAGCAACATCAGTGGTGATGGCAAATATATGCATAATGTGAAATTGGAGGGTACCCTCTGTTCACCAGTTGAGTGAACGACTAACTGAAGTTGTGAAAATTGCCACATATGAACACACGATCTATAAGGTTCAACATCAGATGACACAATACTCCTTAATATGGGATGCTTTTCTGCATCCCCCTCTGTATCTTTGGTGCACCCAAAGTACTTCATTGATTAACCCGTTCCGCACAGCGTGAATTTTCGCGCTGTGCGGGCGTTTTATTGAGTGGGCTGAGTGGCCCCCGGCCGTCCTCCGCACATGCCCACAGTGACGTCGGACAGCCAGGGGCCGTCCGAAGCACACAAGGGGTTAATGCATACTGGGCCAGATGTACGACCATTAAGTATAGCGAGTCGCAAATTGCGTAAAATTGCGACTCGCAATTTGCGACTCGCTAAACTTAATGTACAACAGTGTCTCAGACACTGTTTGCGATTTCCAATGGGGTCGCAAATTGCATGCCTCATGAATATTAATGAGGCTGTCGCAATTTGCGACCCCATTGGGAATGGCTCGCACTCACAGGGATGGTGGCCTGCTGGGGTCAGCAGACCACCATGTCTGTGACTGCTTTTTAAATAAAGTGGTTTCTTTCTTTTTTTTAAATGCAGCCCGTTTTCCTTAAAGGAAAACGGGATTCATTTAAAAAAGAAAAATGGAACTTTGCAGTTTCATTTTTTAAGGGCAGGCAGTGGTCTCTGGGACCACTGCCTGCTCTTAAAAAATATTTGTGCACCCATTCACAAAGGGGAAGGGGTCCTTTGGGGACCCCTTCCTGTTTGCGAGTGGCTTAGGGTGGTAAACTGCGAGTGTTTTGCGACCGCAATTGCTGTTGCAAAACATTCATACATGGGTTATGGACTCGCTAATCGGAAGGGACGCCCTTCCTAATAGCGAGTCGCTAACCTTATTTTGCGAGTCACTAATTGATTACCGACTCGCAAAATAGGGTTAGTGAATTGGGCTGACATATTTTGCGGTCGCAAAGGGGTCGAAATCCCCTTTGCGACCGCAAAAAACGATCGTACATCTGCCCCACTGTGTCTAATTTGTCAGAAGCAATTACTGCTGTGGAATCTAATGAGATGCAAAGTGGGCGTCACTGGGCAGTACTCCCTGTAAATCATCGCTGATGTGCACATCGCGATAAGGAGGCCCATGTATTTTAGCAGACGTTAGTTTTGGGCGAAAACCGCTGTTTTCGCCAAAAATTAACATCTGCTAAAATCCTGACCCATGTATGTTTAACATGGGGGGTGGATTCTTGTGTTACGACCACAGGGTCGTATCATCAAGCATATCGCCGTTTTGCAGGGAACATTGCTGGAAAACCCGCGATGTTCCCTGCAAAACGGGGATTTCCCCGCTATCGCTGGAATTTACATCGCCCTGGAGAAATGCGTTGTTAATAACGCACTAACAGGGCGATAAATTCCAGCGATAGACGGCGATAAATACAAAAGCGCTAAGCGCGCTTTGCGTTATTTATAGCCGTCCTTGCTGATATGCCCCTAAATTTGGTGGACAGAGGACCCTCGGTACGGCGGGAAAAAAGTACTCTGCCATACCTTACTCCCGCCATACTGACAGACTTACCTTCACCTGTCAAACTCTAACTCAGCTCCCTAGCCTTTATCCTCCTCCACTGTGCACTGGTCCGCTGTGCTGCATTTCTTCAGACCTTTATTATTATTGCGTCTTGTAGCCTTTTTCATGTTGCATTGTTCCTTGCTGATCCAACAAGTGGCTTGTTAATCCTTGGGCATGCTTAACTCAGTTATTATGGCTCTCTAGTGGTGAACACTATGGGGTCCATTACGATGGCGGGCGGACAAACTCCGCCCGCCACCGCAATGGAGCCAGGGACTGACCGCCGAAGTTGCGGCAGTCCCGCCATGAGCATTAGGATGCGCCCGCCACACTGGCGGGCGCATCGTGGCCCTTTTCCATTGGGGGTGGATCTGCTGGCTGCAGACCCGCTCGCAATGAACATGGACTGTGCATGGCATTGACATGCACTACATGGCAGGCACCACGTGGTGCCTGCCACGTAGTGCATGGCAATGAGGGGGGTACCGTAGGTACCCCCCATCTGCACCCTCCAACCCCCCTTCTCCCTGGGGGCCTGCAACGGGCCCCCACAGGCAAGGACCGCATGCCTTTCCATGGCGGCAGCACCGCCATGGAAAGGTGAAAGACCGCCAGCATCATGATATGGATGGCGGTGTCTTGCAGACACCGCCACCATATCATGCCCTTTTTCTGCCGCCGCAGACCCCCCCGCCATCCTAATGTGGCG
Organism: Calotriton arnoldi; assembly: GCA_963921515.1. NCBI lineage: Eukaryota > Metazoa > Chordata > Amphibia > Caudata > Salamandridae > Calotriton > Calotriton arnoldi. The sequence continues at coordinate 732,254 of CAWUFW010008524.1, read as the reverse complement.
GGGGGTCATTCGTGGCAGGGTGGTGGGTGGATCGCCCCCGCCGGGCCGGCGGCGGCTACCGCCGGCCCAGCGGGGGCGATCCGCCCGCCATCCTAATAGGCCCCTATATCTGTGAACCGATATGCACCTCATCCTTCTACTGCCCATTTCCCATTTTCTCCTTCTTCATCTGCTTTCATCATCCCCTTCCCCACCCGTTTCTTTATCAGATATGTTTATTGGATTGTGCTTGTCGCATGCGCTTTGAGTTTCAACAATGGATTAAGTAATGTCCTACTTTTGTTGGGGCACTCACGTGTACAGATATGATTGTGTCGGCCAGTGCATGGATTAAAACGCTGTTGTGAAATGTATCTGGCACTATGAACTGGATGCTTCACTTTGATTAATGTGTAAGCACCTTAAGTTCCCATTTGCTTTGTATTTAATAAAGAAGCACTGCAAGAAAAAAGAAACAATAGATCAATGCTGAACACTAAGCCCTATATGAATATAAGAAAGTAAAAAGATATTAGAAAAAGTGAAAAAGTTATTTGTGATGCTTCTTCGTCCACTGAATCTCTGCAATGTACAATAAGCACCTAAAATGCTTCCCTTGGGAGAGTTGCAGCGCATTAATGCATGTCTCTTTGTTACAGGCAAGCACCCCCTGCTTAAAAGGCCAGATCCTGTCTTTGAGAGCCCAGCTTGGTGCAGGAAGAAGTCCCTGGATGCAGTGACGTGTGCCTCCCTGTCTCAGAGAGTGGGTTCCATGAGGACCGTGAAAAGTGTCCCTGGAGTCCTGATGCAGTGTGAATAATCTCATGGGGATTCTTATAGACCTCCATAGAGAAATGAAAAGGGCCAGGGCCAGACTGGGAACGCAAACCAGCCCTGGCAATTATGTCGGACCGGCCTCGGAGGGAGGGCGGGGGGACCAGTGGAATACACTGCCTCTGCTTTTGGTACAGGGGCCGATATTGCAGCATAGCTGCAAAACCAGCCCCCTGTATCAACAAGCATTTGCAATGCAATCGGTCTCGCCTTTGGGACCGTACATGTATTTAGCTATGCAGCACATTAGCCTGGGTGCTGAAACATCTACTGTTCTTTAACATGGAGGGAAAGTAAGCACCAAACTGCGTGACACGCCAGGTATGGGAACACATGGAGAGAAATATTGCCTTTCAGCGGGAAATGGTATAGTCCAAAGCTCTGTTTTTAATATAAAATCAGGGCCTTCGGTGGTCATATCACTGAAAATACAAGATTTGAAAAAAATATTATTGTCTACGGGTGCTCGTGGAAAACAATTTCTATGGACTGGAATCTAGAGAATGCTATAGTGATTCTGGTATTTTACTGATCTCTGCTGGTCGTTTTCTATCAAGAAAATTAAATAGAGGCAGTTGCCAGAAAAATTAAAAAAAGAAAGCCCCTCAGCAGAAAACAAATCTGGTATTTTACTGACCTCTACTGGTCGTTTTCTATAAAGACAGTTAAATAGAGGCAGTTGAACAAGCAGAAAGCAATTCTGGTATTTTACTGACCTCTACTGGTCGTTTTCTATCAAGACAGTTAAATAGAGGCAGTTGAACAGAAAAAAAAGTTCTAAGCGGAAGCAGACAAGTCCTAGGGCTGATCTCCAGAGCCCACACAGTACATACACATATAAGTATATACTAAAGTATATACAAGAGGTCTCGAATGCGCGACCTAAAAACAGCCCCCCACCCTTCTGGCCCACCGGGACAACGACCGGTGCCCGCTATGGCCAGTCTGGCCCTGAGTAGGGCTGCACAAAAGCCAATCCCATATGTGAATATATGTATGGAAAGCACACAATCATAACATGCAAAACACGACTAATACATTGTCCTATAGCTAGGGGCTAATATAATGGAAAGCAATCTGTAACAGCAATAAATACAAGGGAGCATCTGGGCACAGGTGAATGGTGGACCGGTGAATAGTGGGCACCAGAGCAACATTTGGAAGAGATTTATAAGGGAGTACTGACATTTTTTTTCCATTCAAATTCCCATTGAAGTGTTTGCAAATGCACACACTAACAAGCATTGGCAAATCCAGTTTCTTCAATAGGTCTCGCTTGTGCGAGAGATATTGGCTTTGTCAATGTGTCTCAGCCATGTTGCACAGCAGCATGGCTGCTGTACAGCATGGCTTAAAGTTAGGGAAAGAAAGCTCAACACTCCCCGTGCATGTGACGCCCTTCACAGGAGTGCCTGGATCTTGGAGTGAAAGGAGGAGGCCTCTGCACTAAGATCACTAATGATGCACACCAACAGAGGCGGCGGTTGAAACAGAAGACAGACAACGGTTGCACCTTCCTTTGTGCATTTGTTCTTCTCCTTTTGCCAAAGTCACTTTCTTGGTACAGAAACATGGAAACCATGCCACTCAATTCCTTATGCTGTTCTGCTTTTATTTATTTATTCTCCAGGTCTCTCTTTTTTTTTTTACATTAAAGTGGCTATGGGCCTTATTATGACATTGGTGGCCTCGGTGCTGGGCTACCACGCCGCTGCCCTGTTCTGAGACTGCCAAAGCCATAAAAAACTGCCCACCAGAGTGCAACTTTTAGGGGCTTATTACGAGTCTGGTGGTCCACGGAGCACCAGACTTGCGGGAGCATGGTGGTGGCGGTCATCCAACCGCCCTACTATTACCAGGGTGGTCAGGCCAAACTGGGACCGCTGCAACTGCCAAGGATAAGAGATTCTGGTGGTGGTGCGACAGTCTTGAGGCCGCAATATTCTTGGATGGGGCTGATGCAGCCCAGCCAAGCATATTATGAGTTTCCTCACTGCCAAAATGTTTATGGCGGTGTGACCACCATGAAAAATGTGTTGGTGAGGAAACGATGGGGGCCCTGTCTGGCCCCCTCGTGCCTCTGCACTATGGGATGCATGCAGGGGGGCACATGGTCTGCCCTCCTGTCTGAATACACCCACATGTTCGTGCACGGAACGAAATGCACAACATTGTGCATTTCGGTCCATGCAGGAAAATGCTTTGACATTCCCATTGTGGTGCCTATTTTAAAGGCACCGACGTCATAACACAAATTAACTGCCCATCAGCGACTTAAAAAGTTGTTATCTGGTGGGCAGTCTGTTTTGGCTTTGGCGGTGTGGGAGTGGGACAGCAGTGTGGCAGTCCCACTCCCATAGGCAGTGTGGCAGCCCCGCTCCCACACCGCCAAAGTCACAATAAGGCCCTTAAAGTCACTGGCGGGCAGTTCTTTGGTGGTCCCACGGTGGTGCCTTTAAAAAGGCACCACAATGGGAGCATCAAAGGTAGTTCCTGCAGGGCATGGACTGTCAAGTCCATGCCCTGCAGGAACTGGGGATGCATGCAGACGGGGGGCACAACATGTGCCCCCTGCATACATCCCATAGTGCAGAGGCACAAGGGGGCACTGCAGGGCCCCCTTTGTTTCCTCACTGCCGCATTTCTCATGGCGGTTACACTGCCATGAACAGTGTGGCAGTGAAACTCGGAATATGCTTGGCGTGGCCGCATCTGCCCCGCCAAGCATATTGCAGCCTCAAGACGGCGGCAAAATGGCGGCTGTGGCGGTGCCAATGCGGTCCGACCGCTCAAGTTGTAATGGGTCAGTCAGACCGCTGGTGCGGCAGTGCCTGCACCGCCACCATGGCTACGGTGGTCCGATGGACCACCGTAATCATAATAAGGCCCAAAGTATATTTTACAAAAGCAAACTAAATATTTGAGTTGTTTTGGCACTGAGCCAGGAAGGTGGAAGCAAGAAGGCAAGCAATGACGATGAAGAAGCGACCTAAGGGGGAAAGCAACAAAAAGGGCCTCAGTCCAAGCGTGAACAGTAGAAGGACACGTATAAAGAGATCCATCAGTACTTTTATCCATGTTGCATCAAAAGCACAAATACACGAAGGGAAAGTAAGCCCAGGGATCCGCTGACCAATGAGAAACAAGGTCAGGGCTTTAAGTGGTCTAGGTCCTGCCAGTAAAAAGCAGGTGCTGAGACGGGTCCCTATCGGCTCTCCATTTTTGCCATCACCCTCAGGGTGAAACAAAATCTGAACTCTGCAGCAGTACCACCCATCCCTGCCTTTGATGTAACTTCAAAGAGACTTGTTATAGTTCTTTTACAGTCTCATCCTTTCAGAGGGAAGCATTTTCAGTGTTATATACAACAAAGCCATAGTTGTTGCTTATTTATCTTATGCAACTAACAACCATTGGCAAAGCCAATAGTCCTTGTTTGTTGTAGGCCTAATGTTACTTGTTGTGTTATATATCTGGATGTAATGACAGAAGCAGCAAAATTCCAGTTGGGTGGTGGACTATGCTAAGCACAGATTTTTAGCTTAAGTGTTTTTAATCCACGCCCTGTATTACATCGGCCACGCCCCTTTGAGAGACCCTCCCCAATTTTTTCATCCCACTGAAAGCACTGAGCAAGCAAATGAGAGTGATCCTGAAGCCAACCAATGGAAAGTAACGGGTGGGCTCTATGCCCCTTTTAAGACTTTTTTATTTAACAATATATAGACTCACAGGAACAGCGCATGCGCTATCCAGGTGAGACCTAAAAACCATTGGACTGCTTTTTTGGGGGAATTTTTAATCAATGGCAGTCTCATAATCATTTCATGGTGAGATGAAACTCAGTCCTGCAGTTATTGAAATATTCAAAAAGAAACTTTGAGAAATTTAGGGGCATATTTACAAGCTTCTATCGCCACGGAAACATCACTTTTTATGATGTTCCTGAGGCAATAGGGGCTTTGCCTTATTTACAAGGCAGCGTTAAGCCACTTAACGTGGCTTAACGCTGCCTTGTAAATAAGGCCCCCTTTCACACTATGCTTAGTGTGAAAGGGGAGGGCAATGGGTGTTGCTGTGGGCGTTCCACCGCAACACCCATTGATTCTGACGCTGCCCCCTATTTACAAAGGAGGTGCAAATAGGAGGCAGCGCCAAAATTAAGACCATGGGGACCTTCCTGCAAATAAACAATCTTCCCCTGCATGCAGAGACCTTTGCACTATGGTGCAAGGGTGTCTTCGTTGGCGCTAGGCTGCGAAGTGTAGCGCCAGCGCAGGGGGGAATGCAGGGCTGCACCGTATTCTTGTAAATATGGTGCACCCATGCGTTTCTGAAGTGGCGGAATGAGGCGTTAAGCCAGGAAGGCTAACGCCTCACTCCGCCACTTCCCTTGTAAATATGCCCCTTAATTTCAGTTGAGTCTATGAATTGGTCTAGGAGCTAGCATTTGAATCTGAATTTAGATTCTAATTGGTTCTCGGGTTGTTACTTCCCAGTTCTTGAATGAGATCAGTTTGTGAAACTGTTGTGAAACAATTTCTGTGGAGTGATGTGAGGTCATCTGCAATCTGCAGAGGTGTGTAAAATCTGCATTCTTCCTAGAAAAATCAGTGAAATTCAACCACAGTGTCTGCATAACATAAGTATTTGAAAGCACACGTTCACCCAGAAGGGTATCTTGGTGCTGAATAACAGATGCTTGGGGCATATTAACTACGGCCAGCGATAATTATCGCTGGCCGTGCTTAGCGATAATTATATTATCGCAGGCTATCTCTGGTATTTATCGCCCTGGTAGCGCGTTATTAACAACACGTTACTCCAGGGCGATAAAAATTCCAGAGATAGCGAGGTTATTGCCCTTTTGCAAGGAACATCGCTGGTTTTCCAGCGATGTTGCCTGCAAAAGGGCGATAACCTTGCTGATACGACCCACAGGGTCGTATCAGCATAATCCACCCCCTATGTTAGGGATGGCTAAGTCAGGATTTTAGCAGACGTTAGATTTTGGCGAAAACGGCCGTTTTTGCCAAAATCTAATGTGTGCTAAAATCATGTGGGCTGCCTTGTAAATATCGCGATGTAAACATCGGCGATATTTGCAAGGTAGTCCATCTTGGGTACGCCCAGTAACGCCCACTTTGCATCTCATTGGAGATGCAAAGTGAGGCGGTGTGAAAAAGGGTGCTAACATGCAATTATGCATGTTAGCACCCTCTTGTTAATAGGGCGCTGGTTTTATCTCCGCTTTTTTGGCTTTGTAAGCCAAAAAAGCGGAGATAAAGCCCTTGTAAATATGCCCCTTTATTGTTACCCAACACTCAATGGTACTCATTTTATTGACCTCAGAAGGACAAAAGACAGAGTGGACCCGCCGGGTTTTGAACCTGTGATCATGAGGTCAAACACAGGTGCATTAATCCACTATGCCACTAGGTCCGGAATGCATACTCAACTTAAACTTTACAAACTAATGTGCATTTTTTTCTCTTTGTTTATCGACTTACTGTCAGGAATTGATTAACGTCTGAATGCAAAAAACAGTGTGAAAAGCCAATACGAAGTGTGATTGGGGTGAGGAGTTGATGTAGGGTCACTACTTGCTTAGGAGAAGGCCATCACCATTGAGCACGGGGGACAGAGGAATGGCACAGGACATGGCATTCAACAATGCTTCAACCCATAGTTCAATGGGCATGATCAGAGGCCCTGTCAGTCGACGTCTCCGAGGAGGGTTAATGGGCCTTGCACTCAGACCCCAAAGACACAGTTAGAAGTCATGCTTAGCAGGAATTGAGAACAGGAGGCACACCCTGTCCACAGATCCTTCTGAGTACTGCAACATGCCAAATGGGTATTGCAGCCAATGGCAAAGGCGTATTGTTTCAAAACCAAAGAAGTTCAATGAAGAAAAAAAAACTTTGTTAAAGCTAAATCCTCTCGGATTGCTAAGGTTGCACGGTAGTGTTTGTTATTAAAAACATAAAAATAGAACTTCCCTACAGTAGGTAGAGTTACAGAACAAAACCCTAAAAAGTCTATGATGCTTCAATAAGTTGTTACTGATCTCATACGTGGCATCCGGAATAACACCATCAATGAATCACTGACCTTCCTGCCGACACAAAATGTGAGTTCCCCAGTGGCATCATGAACTGATAGCCATAGGTCAGGGTTGGAACCTTGTACAAAAAGCCCAGGACAGGTATGTATGCGCCTGTATACAAAGCGAGCACGCCACACGCCACACGATGCTGACCCCACATACGAGCTGGACTGCATGCCAGATCTCGAGAGCCCTTTGGGCACCAGGTGGGTACTGTGAACAGAATGCATTGCCTATTAATCCTTTGTCTGCTCTGTCATTGAAATGCAATCCCTGCTTTCAATCACTCTCTCTTTAATGTGCTTCATGCCTGCCCTAGCTGCAGACAGAGAGGCACTCGGAATAACAACACACATACCCTCTCTGTCAGTGCCATGAGGTGAGCACGAAAGCGCGCAGCAGGTCCACCAGGGGCATCTCCTCCGAGGCATCAGAGGCAAAATATAGATTAGAACTGACAGAAAAGATACAAAAGTAACGATGGGCAAAGTACATAAATAAACAAATAAATAAAGCATAGAATTAAAAATCCATCCGTCTGGATTCCCTGGATGTATCAAGGCGTAGCTTAAAGAAGAGGCAGCAGGAAAGGAGGCGGGAGCCAGAGAGATGTCAGATGTGCAGCACATGAAAAACCTCTGTTACAATTTCAATTTCCATTTCATTTGAAAAGCACTTGAACAAATAGATGTGCAAGTGCTCAAATTAGATACACACACAGGGTTCACAGAGCAGATCTAGCATTTATGAGTTGCCAGCATTTTTGATCTGGTTCCCCATTGGTTCGCAAGGTCTCCCTTATTAAGAAATGAAACAGGAGAAGAGAAATGAATGAGGGTACTGGTGCTCTGTTTGGTGTCGCCAAGGTGTGCCTTTAATTTGCATGTCTTATGTCATAAAGAGTGTTTAGTTAAGAGAGTGGATACCAGTAGGGTGTCATCTAAAGCCCTGCTCCCCTTCGTGCTGCTATTAGATTAAGGGGACCTTGGAAGTTAAGTTGAACAGAATGGGGTGCCAGAGGGCCAATAATGGGTGGTATAAGCCTTCTGCCTCAACATTGTAATGGTTGTCTTTCTGTCCCTCCTACTTTAGTATAAAACAATCTCCACTCGGCGTGTCGAATGTTATAATTGTTTTATGGCCCTTATGCCTCTGACTATAGCAATCAATAACTTTCTCCCCTCATAAAAGCTTGGCTTTTGTCAGGGCCCATATTTTTGGAGATGGCTATCAATGATAAAGCAACTAACATTGCGGGCCATATTATCAAGAACGGGCGATAACATATCGCCGCTTTAGCGGCAGGAAACTGCCGCTAAAGCGGCAATAAGGGGCTTGATAATATGCCCTATAGAATTCCAGTAGAAGCCCAGGTTTGATGTCCTTCACACCAGAACCTGGGCTTCTATTGGAATTCTATAGGGCATATTATTAAGCCCCTTATCGCCGCTTTAGCGGCAGTTTCCTGCCGCTAAAGCGGCGATAATGTTATCGCCCGTTCTTGATAATATGGCCCTGCATGTCTAATATGATCGATAAGAAGTTCTCTCAGGCAAGGCACCTGTCCATCACCTAAGTAAAACAAGCATTGGCAAAGATAACAGATCTCGTCTTTGGAACCTATTGGATTTGACAATGTTTTTTGACATTGCTGTACACCATCGGTAAAAAGAAAAATACTATTTTGCCAATATTGTTCTGCATCAGCGAAAACATAATGGCCCATGTTGCGACATTCACGTAGTGTTGGTCTGTACTGGGGCTGTGTCATTCAATGGGTGCATGCAATGCGGCATGCAGGCCAATGGGTTACCACCCATGAGCTTACTGATTGGCGTAGGTACCATTTTTTTTATTTACCGCTCCAAGATGGTGAATGCCACTTGAAACAGCAAAAAAGAATTATTAATACCAGCAGAAAATCACTTTATTAAAATTGAAGTGGCCAGAAAAATTGGCAGATGTCAGGCCCTCCATTCTTTTTTTTTTGCCATGCGGGGTGATAAAGTAGTGTAGGAGCGAGGACGCGGGAAGCAAAGGAGAGGAGGCAAGTAGAGCAACATGGGAAGTAACAACAGGTGGAGGAAGGTGTCATTAGAATAAAGCCAAGGAGGAAGAAGCAATGGACAGGAGGGAGCAACTAGGAACGCACAGGCATGGGGCATAAAATGCAAACCACGAGGGAGAGCAAAGAGGGAGAGAGCAAATGTGGGAGGAGAGCGCAACACAGAGCTCTCTGGGAGGGGAATGAGGATTTGGTGGGGGGGAGATGAACACAGCAGAGATCCTGAGAAACACAGCCACTCTCATGGGGCTCTTAAATTAGATGGAAAAAGTAGTCCCTCAAAAGAGAGCAGCAGAAGGATACAAGTCAGACATTCAAAACAGTGATAAAGAGGCTATGGTCCAGGAGGGGAACAACACGAGAAGAGGAAGGAAAGCCATCAAATAAGAACCAAGAAAATAAGAGTGACAGTAAAGCGAAGCAGTGGGAAGGCACTAAGCCCACTGTAAGTTCTTGGTTTAGCTTATAAAAGGTATTTTGCAGTCAGACAGATCGCGTAGTCTGGTAGGCGAGATCCAAAAAATTAGCAGTGGTCAACTTGTTTGTAAAACAACATTTCATGGTACTCTCTGTGGTACCAATAGAAGGAAAGGAAATAGGGTAGGGTAGGGTAGTTTACAGACATTGACAATGTAACAGCACGACCCAGTATTGTGTCATTCAAACTCAAACTTTCAGTCTTCTCTGTGCAGCAAACTGAGGGGTATATTTACAAGAACGTGTGAAAACTACCGCAAGAGTAGCGTAACGCAAATTCCAATATCGCAGCCTATCGCGGGAAAATATCCCTGTGTCAACGTGGAATTCACAACAAGGCGGTAGCATGCGATAGTCTGCCGAAACCACGGACAATGTCCGCGATACAACCACCACGATGGAGATAAAAACACAAACCACAACACCAAAAAACGCGCGATGGGCCAAAGCGCGATGAGGAAATCAGCGACAAGCAGCGCCAGGCCTGCAACACACACCTGGCAGGCGTCAAAAATCCCCATAAAAGTAGAAAAAACACCCACACACAAACTGACTAACACACAAGCACCATGGAGGCAGCCGGAGCAGGCGCAGAGGACGAGCGCAACCCCACAAGCACCCCGGACGACCAGCCAGGGACCTCGGGGACAGGGAAGGGCAAGGACAAGAAGACGAGGAAGACCAAGTTCAGTCCGCAGGCGAACAGGATCATAGTCACGGAGGTGATGGAACACCATCAACAACTCTTCATCACCTCCAACGTGTCATTGGGCACCAAAACTGGAATATGGCAGGACATCGTCGACAAGGTGAATGCCGTCGGAGAGCACAAGCGGAGAATGGACGAGGTCAAGAGGCGATGGAATGACATCAAGCGGAAGACCAAGGAGAAACCCTCCGCCAACCTGAAGGCAGCAACGCAGACCGGAGGTGGGGGCCCAGCGCCACAGCTGAAGCTGGATGATATGGAGGAGCTGGTGTCGACAGTCATCAGTGTGGAGACTGTGGCAGGAGTCAGGGGACCGGACACTGCTCAACAGGACACAACACAACCGCAACAGGGTGAGTGACCACCAGGTACTGGGGGGATGGGGGGAAGATGGCCCCAATGGCACACATGCACAAGCAAGCAGGGCACAGTGCACACCCACAATCATTCTGGGTCCTCGCCCAGACCCACAGACTGTCACAATGTACAATGCCATGCTGTCTGAATGTCAACCTGTACCATGCGGCTACATACATGTGGACACATTGTAATACACCATCTCCCCTTCACATCACAGGGGCATCATCAACACCTCCTGCAGAGCAGTCACAGCCACTCTTCACTGATGACGAGGAGGAGGACAACACCAGCATCGACACCCAAACCATCCAAGACCTCATTGACCTCATCCGCAACTAGCCTCCAGGATCAGGGCAGCCCAGCTACATCCATGAGACCCCACCCACCACCCAATCCACCCAGCAGGATGCACCCACAGCCCCGGCACCCTCCCAAGACCCCCAGGAACAACAAATGGCCTTCCAACGCCGTGTGCTGGAGGGCCAGAGGGAGACCGCCGAGCAAGTGCGGGTGGGGTTCGAGCTCATGGCTAACAAACTGGACGCCATCCTTGGGTGTCTATGTCCGCCCCATGGCCTCCAGCGAGCCCTGACTGACATCTCTGGAGTCATGACGTGGAGGGAAGAATACCTGTCCGCTCAGAGTGGCCCCAGCGATGCTAGCCGTGAGCTGGCAAACATGCGGAGGCTCATGGAGGACATGGTGCGGATGGAGGCGGAAAGGATGGCAGCCGCCACTGCACATCAGCGAAATGTAGCTGGGATCTACCGTGCCCTGCATGTCCTCGTCATGGCATTGCTGCCACAAGGCGTGGCGATGATGAATGCTGCTGCCACCACACCATCCACATCTCAGCCCCCTGGTGTGTCAGTGCCTCCCAGTGCGGCAGGCGTATCCACTCTGGCACCTGATGTGTCACTGCCACACTGCCACAATCCTCCTCCGGCCCCTGCTGTGACAGTGGCACACAGTGCCGCAGCCGGTACTGCAACACCCACAGGTGGGGCAGGGCACACACCCGGGGACGAGGACGTGGATGGGACTGTGGTCAGGAGGGCCAGGCACTAGCATTCATTTCCGCGACCTTGCCTGTTTCTGCTTGGTGCCACACATGGCCTCAAGACCTACCACTGACCCCCGATACACTCCGATGCACTCTCCTTGGTCAGCGACATGGACTGCCACATCCTGTTTGACGACCATTGACACGGCGAACAGATTGCGGACTGTACCCTTCCTCTTCCGCAGTACAGGTCATCCCCGGATGGACACTGGCTGGCCCTCCACGGGCCCATATTGTGTAGTGTGCTCGGCATTGCCCTGTACCGCTCCAGCTGCATGACTGCACTGGATGTGCAAATAGACATCCAGTGATGCACTGCTGTGTAATGTCTTACGTCATTCATGTAGGGATGTGTGGATGAATGTGGGGACAGTGCCTTCCCTTGCGTCAATGATGTTCATCCTGTGGGATGCCAGTCAGAGGGTGCGACATTGCATCTTGTGTACCGGGTCCCGTGCACACTACAACAGGGACACACGCATCTGTCACTTCCTTGTCCGGACATGGACTGGACCACGCCCAGAGCCCACGAGTCATTGTTGCAAGCCCTGCGCTGGTCAGGCGTACGGCAGGCCAGACCACTCCGCTAACGCCCCGAGGGGGGCCCTCATTGCTTCCCATCGCAGCCATACTCGCTGGTGGTGTGCAGGTAACTGGTCTAGTTGTCAGCATGTCACAACCACTCCCTGAGGGCAGGTTTTCACACACACCACACCCATCTGGCACTGGCGTCACAGGCCATGTGACTCCGCCAACATAAGGGGCCGACGATGTCACATTCCCCTCTTCCGGTGGTGACTGGATGACGGCCGCTCCACGGTTCTCACTCATGTAGGGCCCATGAGTTGTTGCGCACAGGGTTAGTGGCATCCGAGGCCTTTCGGATGGCATGGGCCTACCACCACGTGGCGCAGACTGGGGTTGCACAGGGTTAGTGGCACACGAGGCCTTGAGTAAGGCACAGGCCTACCACCACGTGGCGCAGACTGGGGTTGCACAGGGTTAGTGGCACCCGGGGCCTTGCGGACGGCACAGGCACCCCGCCACAGGACGGTGACTTGGGGTGCACTGTGTCAGTGGCACCTTGAGCTGCTGAGCGGGTGTGCAGCCTGCGATGATGCCCCGTCCAGGCGGTCCGGACAGCTCAGGTTCTGTGTGCCCTGCTGGACCGCAGTGTAGGCCAGAGCCAGCGGGCAGCGCGGGCCTACCGCCATGTGGTGTCGCTTCCGGGGTACCAGAGTTGGTGGCACCCATTGGGCTGAGCGGGTGTGCAGCCTGCGATGGTGCCGGGTGCACTGGTATGTCCACTGCCATGGAGTAATCAAGACCCAGCACCAAACGTGAGACCTGGTGGCCTGCGGAGCGTGGCTGCATGATGTGGAGGGTGCCATGTCCGCTTGCCCCGGGCTTGTGGCTTGCAGCAGCACGTGGTGGGACCTCCTGTCTACGCGCCGGTGGCGGAAGGTGAGCATTGAGGCCTGGGTGTGCATGGGCAGGCATGCTCCGATGGGCGGCGAGAGAGGTTGGGGTGCCTCTGCCTGGGTGTGCATGGGCGGGCAGGCGATGTTATCTTGTGCAAGTGTGTGTACTGTGCCAGTCATGTATCTGGGCTCTGTTTCAGCTGACGGCTCTGAATCAGATGTGTGACCTGGTGAACTGACCTACATACCGGCACGTGGTTGGTGACACACCGGTGGCAGCAGGTGAGCAGTGTGGCCTGGGTGCGCAGGGGCGGGACTCTCTCTCTCTCTCTCCCTCTCTTCCTCTCTCTCTCCCTCTCTTCCTCTCTCTCTCCTCTTCGCTCTCTCTCTCTCTCCCTCTCTTCCTCTCTCTCTCCTCTTCGCTCTCTCTCTGTCCTCTGATGTGCGCAGGACACACCTTCTCATCATGTTTTTTGTCTTACAGGCTGTGACCTACGTATTGTCCGGAGGGGAGCGGCCATGTGTCTTTATTTCATTTCGTTGTTCATTTTAATAAAGTTTCATTTGTTGCTTCGAAAGTGAATGTGTGTTGGTCATTTCTGTGACGACACATCCATGTCACCAGTTGTGATTGTGCGGCATCAAGCGGAATAATTTGTACATGTTTGGGTGTGGCTGATGTGGCATGTCTTTGGTCGGGGGGGTGCCAGGCGGTGGGTGTTGTGGACCTCTTGGACGCATGATAGGTGGCTCCATGGCATCTGTTGCCCTTCCGATGTAGCCCTGGGCTGTGCTCCCTTTTGTGGTGCTGGCTGCCGTCCGACTTTACACCAGGTCAGAGCAGGTGTAGATTTCCTGGTGCTAACGCGCCTTATCGCCTGTTTTGTGTTTTTATCGTGGATGTGGCTGGTCGTTGTGAATGTTGAGGTGTGCTGTTGTCTCGACTTTTGTCACAGGAACGCCTACTCTGCATCTCATTAGCGATATTTGCAGGGGTCCTCTGTGGCGATGTTTTTTGCGGCTGCTATCGCGGGTAAACTGGTGCTGTGGGCTGTTAACGCCGGCTTGTGAATGGGGAGGTAAATTTATCATGACTTTGGCTGCGGTAAAGTGCCGTTAATTTGGTGATAGCTCCTTGTGAATATGCCCCTGAATGTGTACTTTACCCAATACCTCAAGCTCCCGTCGATATATTTCAATGCCTGAAGTCTTTCCTTGCCACATCCATGAAGCAGCTTGCTTGATGGGTTTTATTGGGGCCCATGTGCCAAAGTGAACAAAGTTTTCCTCTGGTGCCTTACTCGAACCGTATCCTCAATGAACCTGTTCATTTTAAAGGTCACTGTGAGGAGTGCTAATTTCCATTGTAGAGTTCAATGCCCATGCTGAGATGTTGGGATTACCAGGATGGACTTGCGTCGTCACGCGGTCCATGGCTGCCCGACAAGGAACTCAGCCCGGGTTGGAGCCTGAAATAATGGCCCAGCCCACTGCTGGACGAGGAGATGTCCAGGAGGAGACACCCGGTGAGATGGATGGGGAGCCCGCGGAGGTGACCCCGGAGTCCGCTGAGGTGGTTGGTGTTCCCGTGGGGGACCTGCCGACCCCTGCAGAGTGGCAGGTGGAAGGAGGGCCTACCCGGGAGGAATTTTGCCGGGCGCAGACGGAGTGCCCTACGCTTGAAGGCATGCGGCAACAGGCCGAAGCCCAAGCAACTGGAACAGAGACTGGTAACTACCATGTCTATTGGGAGGATGGTCTCCTCTACAGTGAGCCTAAGGCTCCGGTGCATGGGTCATCAAGGGCCGTAGTGGTCCCCCAATGCTACCGAGCCTTTCTGCTAGAGTTGGCACACGAAATCCCACTAGCAGGACACCTGGGCCAGGACAAGACGTTTGCGCGTTTGGTCCCACATTTTTACTGGCCCCGGATGCGCGTCACTTCTGACACTTTCTGCAAGACCTGCACCACTTGCCAGGCGAGCGGCAAGACAGGGACTAAAGTGAAGGTCCCTCTAGAACCTCTCCCAGTTGTCGATACCCCTTTTGAGCGGGTAGGGCTTGACATTGTCGGGCCATTGGACCCGCCGACTTCTGCAGGACATATGTTCATTTTGGTGCTGGTAGACCACGCCACCCGGTACCCAGAGGCAATCCCTCTGAGGACCATCACTGCACCGGTGGTGGCGCGGGCCCTGATGGGGATTTTTACCCGAGTGGGATTCCCCAAGGTCGTGGTGTCAGATAGGGCACGAATTTCATGTCGGCCTACATGCAGGCCATGTGGAAGGAGTGTGGAGTGACCTACCAGTTCTCCACTCCTTACCACCCCCAGAGGAACGGGCTCGTGGAGCGCTTTAACAAGACCTTGAAGGGGATGATCAGGAGCCTACCCGAGGACTTGAGAAGGAAGTGGGACGTCCTCTTACCCTGTGTGCTCTTGTCCTACCGAGAGGTGCCGCAGAAGGGGGTCGGATTCAGCCCCTTTGAGCTGCTCTATGGCCACCCCGTTCGGGGGCCCCTCAGTCTTGTCAAGGAGGGGTGGGAGAAGTCTTCCTCGAAGCTTCCCCGTGATGTGGTCAGCTATATGCTGGCATTCCGCAGCCAAGTGGCCAAGCTGTGGAAGGAAGCCTCGGACAACCTAGAGGCTAGTCAGGCCGTCATGAAGAAATGGTATGACCGGAACGCTCGGACGGTAGAGTTAGATGCTGGACAGAAGGTGTGGGTCATGGAGCCAGGAGAGCTTAGCGCCCTCCAGGACCGGTGGACTGGACCGTTTGAGATCTTGGAAAGGAGAGGCCAGACCACTTATGTCGTCGATGTGAAGACCCCCCGTACCCCACAGGGTGTTCCACGTCAACTGCCTGAAGCCACACCAGGAGCGTTCAGAGCTCACTTTTCTGATGATAACAGATGGAAGTGAGGAGGAGGAGAGTGAGCCTCTTCCAGACCTTCTGGCGGCCCATGAGAAGGATGGTTCGGTAGAGGGAGTGGTCCTCGCCCCATCCTTGACCCCAGAGCAACAGAGGGACTGCCGCCAGGTCTTGGGGCAGTACGCCTCGTTGTTCTCCCTCACGCCTGGGATCACGCACCTGTGTACCCATGATGTGGACACAGGGGACAGTCCGCCAGTAAAAACCAAGTCTTACCGGCTGTCCGATAAGGTCAAGGCTAGTATCCAGGGTGAGGTTACCAAGATGCTAGAACTGGGGCTGATTGAGCCTTCCAGTAGCCCTTGGGCTAGTCCGGTGGTGTTGGTGCCGAAAGCGGCCCCACCGGGCACCACACCAGAACTTCGGTTCTGTGTGGATTACCGTGTACTCAACTCAGTCACCAAGACCGACGCTCACCCGATCCCTCGGGCGGATGAGCTCATTGACCGGCTGGTAGCAGCCCGGTATCTGAGTACCATTGATTTGACGTCAGGCTATTGGCAGATCGCCATGGCGGAAGGAGCAAGGGAGAAGACTGCGTTCTCCACCCCCGAGGGCCACTTTCAATTTCGGGTGATGCCCTTCGGGTTGAAAAATGCTCCAGCCACTTTCCAGCGGTTGGTGAACCAGGTGCTGTCTGGCCTAGAGGCCTTCTCTGCTGCCTACCTGGATGACATAGCTGTCTTCAGAAGCAGCTGGGAGGACCATCTGGAGCATCTCCAGGAGGTGCTACAGTCTCTGCAACGGGCTGGTCTAACCATCAAGGCCAGCAAGTGCCAGATTGGACAGGGATCTGTCGTGTACCTGGGACATCTGGTGGGCGGAGGTAAGGTGCAACCCCTCCAAGCCAAGATCGAGACCATCTTGGTCTGGGAGCCCCCCAAGACCCAAACCGAGGTCCGAGCTTTTCTCGGCCTCACGGGATACTACCGCCGGTTCGTCAAGGGATATGGAACCATCGTGGGCCCATTGACGGAATTGACTTCAAAGAAGCAGCCACGCAGAGTCATCTGGACGGCTGCCTGCCAGGAAGCCTTTGAGACCCTCAAACGTGCAATGTGCACCGCACCGGTGCTCAGGACTCCAGACTTTGGACGGGAATTTATCGTGCAGACAGACGCTTCTGAGCATGGCATAGGAGCTGTGCTCTCGCAGCTGAATGACGATGGCCAAGACCAGCCAGTGGCCTTCATTTCCCGAAGACTACTCCCCCGGGAACAGCGGTGGAGTACCATCGAACGAGAAGCCTTTGCCGTGGTTTGGGCTGTAAAGAAGTTGAGGCCATACCTTTTTGGTTGTCACTTCCTGATCCAGACCGACCACAGACCCCTTCGCTGGCTCATGCAGATGAGAGGCGAAAACCCCAAATTGTTGAGGTGGTCCATTTCCCTCCAGGGGATGGACTTTCGGGTGGAACATCGACCCGGTGTAGACCACGCCAACGCTGACGGTCTCTCCCGGTTTTCCGCCTTAGCGACGAGAACTCCTAGAGGTTGGGAAGCTCTCCCCTCTTTCGGCTGGGGGACGCGTGTTAGACCTGTCAGCCCTAGGGTGGTCTTGCCCTGTTTTTTTCCCTTTTGCGCCTCATTTTTGCCACCGTATTTTTACTGGACCTAGGTCTCCGGGCGCCTTACCACTGCTAACCAGTGCTGAGGTGCAGGTGCTCTCTCACTCAAGATGGCTGCCACAGGCCCCTGCTCCTGCAGAGGGGCCTTGCACACATACACACTAGTAGCCAGGGTCAGGCTGGGACATAGGGATACAGTATCCATCGCGTCCCCGCCTCTGGGCCACATAGCCAGACATGTGGAAGGTTCCAGAACCTTCCGGGCTGTGGGAGGAGTTATGTTTTGCCGCCTTTAGGAGGGTCACCTGACCTAGGGGTATAAGAGGCTTGGAGGGAAATCTTTTAGTCAGTTGGGGCACCACTGATCCTGGGAGAACCTCTGCCGGAGTACAGGCTGTAGGGCCTAGGGGGAGACCTACACTACTGCTGCTGACAAGGCTTAGGCACTGCTGTAGTAAGCTAGCTGAGGAACGCCCACCACCCACTGACCTTGCCCAGCGTGAGGGGACCCAGGGAACCACCTTCAGCCTGCTGGGAAGTAACATCCAGCACTCCCAGAACCACCAACTCATTCCCCCCCCTCATAAGAAGAAACTCCTGAGAAGAAACTCCTAAGAAGAAACTCATAAGAAACAACCAATCAAGAACAGCCGCAAGAAACCTTAATTTGGGAGGCCTGACCGACCAGCAAGGCCAGATACCTGAACTGCCAAACTGGGGATCACCAGGTAAAGCGCCGTGCCCTGAAGCGCTAGACCTTCACCCCCTATCTACTCCTGCCTGCTGCTGGGCTGCCCCCCAAGAACCTTTCTAGTCAGCCCTGCCCACAGGCTGCTAGTGCGCCCCGCGCTATATCTCCACGAAGGAGAAACTGCCACCCAAGTCACTGACCTCGTGACTGGAATTGCCGCCGCGGCCGCCGCCGCGTGAGGAGAGCTGCTGAAGCGAGGGAGGCCCCTCCGAGTGCGTGGTGGTGAGGCGCGCCGTCCGCGCCCTCACCGAAGCCTCCAAAATCACCCCAAAGGTCACCGCCGGGCCCGGGGCCCCACCGACGAAGTCGCGGCCAAAGAAATCGCCGCCGCAGCCCAGGGGGGCCGCGTGAAGAAACCGCGGCCTAGCAGGACCAACGAGGCCTCCAGGCCCCACCGACGCCGTTGCCGGGCGACCGAGGACTGCCGGCTCCCGCTCCCCTTCCATCCCACCGCAATCCCCCCACTTGATCCCGGGGGCCGGAGGAGGGTGATACCGGCCCCCGCAACGACCCGCAATTCCGGCCGGAAGGCCGAGGCACCCCGACCGGGCCCTGCCCTTCAAAACACGGGCCGGCCCGGGAGATCGACAGTCGCATTGAAGCGCGACCTACGACCACCACATCAGGTGAGCCCAGGAGGCCCCTAGGGCCGCAGAGACGCCACTGGGGGCCGGGGGCCACCATTAACCCATGTAATTATCCCTATGAGGTGAGGCCCCGGAGAGGAGTGGGCCTGGCCTGAATTAATCCTTGAGGGACACAGGAGCCCCCATTGCCAGGGAAGCCCCAGAATAAAGGACATGTTGAGGGGTTCCCTACATTGCTCATTAGTCTAATGATGACGCCTGCTGTAATTACTGTCTAGGCCTACGCTTATAACTGCAAAGTCTTTACCTAGTGTGAAGGTGATTAATTGAATTGAGCTGAAGTGTACACCGCCAAGAGTTGAAGTGTTTTATGTTGCAGGTGTACCGGAGTTGCGACGCCCACTGTACTGAATGTGGATGCACCTAGATTAATGCAGGCTCTGTTTGAAATGTAACGTAAAATGCCCTCTTTTAAGTAATTGAATATTCCTGAAGTGAACTGTATGTTTAGGCCCATGGTTTATTAACGCACCTTGTGATCATTATTGGTGCTACGTTTAGGAGATGATTCCTGCGGCCTTTTAGTGGCCTACAATGTTGATGAGCTATGATGCTTTAATGAAAATGCGCACCAGTTGAGTAATGCAATGATTTTAAATGTAGATCTGAATTAATCTGCCTCATCTGATGCTGCCTGGATTTATATAAAAGATCTTGATTTTAAATACACAAGCCTGGTGTGGTGTCATGTTATTGCGTCCGCATTTCTGAGTCAAAGTAAGAGTGTGCTGCACAACTGCCTTACACATTGCCTTCGCGTGCTTTCCCGCCTCGCGTCATGCTACCGTGACGGACTCGGTAACCCCGTTTCCAACACATTGCATCTTATGAGGTCCATGCCAACTTTACAAAATGTGTGTTCAGGAGCATGGCATGGGCAAGAGTATGGGCACAATATTACTTAAATTAGTACATTCACCTGTTATGTTTGGCAAATGTTCATAGTTTCAGAGTCTGTACTGCTTATCTCCTCTATAACCAAAGGGCCTTGATTTTAGGACAGAGAGTAGACCCATCGCCTGCAGAGTACATCTATTGTAAATTAAAAGTTAGCACTGGGTTTTATCTTGCACCTTAAAGCTGCCCTGTGTACCTTCGTGGTAAATCATAGACAACTAGAGGTGTTGTGGGAGAATGGAGGGAAGTGTTTAAAGTTCATCGAGATGCCATTGGGAGTGGCATGTATGTGGGAAAAAGAAAGTTAGCTCTCGTAAAAAAGTGTTGAGAGCAGAGTGCAGGGGAGTGTCAGACTGCATCCTGTGTCTGGAGTCTCCAATAGTTCGATCACGAGCTACTGGTAGCTCGCAGGTTGTCTTGGAGTAACTCACTGCAAGTCCAGGTCTGTTATATGAAGTTGTGAAACAAGATAGTGTAGGAGCAACATACAACCCCTCTTTTCTTAAAAAAGAATGTTCTGGTGCTTGATAAGCAGCCTTAACTAAACAATAGATAAAAGGCTCACATCAGAGTTCAGTTTGAAAATGTTCACCATGACGACATGTCTCAGAGGTGTATTTCCGTAAAACCGAGGGCAGTAAAGTATTTCAATGAGAGTTGCACTATGTTTGAATCTTTCTTTCTCTCTTCCTTGCTCTGTTTTCCTTTCTTTTACCTTCTCTTCTTTCCTCTCTTGCTTTTCTCAATTGTTTGTCTTTTTTCTAGCATTCTTTCTTAATTTCCTCCTCCCCTTCTGTCTTCTTTTTTTACTTCCTCTACTCCTCCCTTTCTTTTGCACTTCCCTCTCTTTCTTTCCTCCTTGCCTTTCATTTATTCTCTTTTAATCACTCTTTCTTCTTCTCCCTACTCTCTTTACTCTTCACTTCTTTCTTCTTTCCTCCCTTTCCGACTTCCTTCCTTCCTCTCTTCTTCCCTCTTTCATCTGCTCTTACTACCGCCTTTTCTTTTATACTTTCTCTTCCTCCTCCCTTTTTCTTCATCTTTAATCATCTCTCTCTCTCGTTCTCTCTCTCTTGTTCCCTGTCTTTCTCTTTCTTTTCTTCTTCCTTCTGCAATTTCTTCATTCTTTGATTTGTATTTTATCATTGCCTCAGAGGTCTGCTGATGGGGATGGTGGCAGTGAAATATGTACTTGCAGAGGACAGTGAAGTCAGCACATACCTATTGTAACCTTGATTCATTAAGGAAGGGTCATTTTTTTGACATCAACTAAAGGACTTTTGGGCAATTAGTCAAATAACGATGGTCTTTTGGGCCCTAAGAGTAGTGTCATCCCATGGACTGCATGACAAACAGAACATAAATCACAGTGCGACAGTCAACTCTCACAGCTGATTCATAAGGAAGAGTAAAAAGACAAAAGTGGTCCTTGGGCACCACACAGATAAACCTTTCTTGATATGGCTTTTCTGCCATTAATGGTGGGTGTACACTACAGCAGGACTTGGTGCTCTAGGGACAGTGTTTAAATGGCTTGGCCTTTTGTGCTTGAATCTCATCCATATAATAGGCAGTAGCTCAATATGTTTTTCATGGATCGGAAGTAGCTCTCACCATTGAAAAGGTTAAAGACCCTTGCCTCTGGGCTAAAGCTGCAAAGAAGCAGACAACTTAGATGAGTAGTGAGTATGAAGACGTTATCAAAGCTGTTGAGGGGGACTTCTACCCTAAAAGAACAGAGGTCTTGTATTGCAATTTTGTCAGCACAGTTGCCAAGACTGTTGACTGAACATTATGTCGGAGGCTTACATTGATTGACAAAATAATGTGAATCAGAAGAAGGTGTCTGACTAACTCATGGAAATTGAAGGTAGGGGGGAGTACACAACATTTAAGGAAGAGGGAAAGTCTATGATAAATCTCCTCAAATGTCTCTCAAAAGCTCTTCCCAAGATGCTGGGACGTGTAGTGGCAACGTGGAAATGAGGAGTAGCTATGGATGGGAAAATATTGGTTTGTAAAGAAAATAATGGAAAGGTGTCATGGCATTCTTCAGTTTTCTGCTCTGACATTTGGATTACTACCCGCTTTCTTCAACTTATGGCTTCATGTCATGTCATGTCACAGTTTGATGCGTTTTTGGTAGATGCAAAATAATTCTTTCTCACCATGGCATACCACAGTGTAACTTTTTAGATGTTGCTCTCTTGAAGAACACAGGCAGGCGTTTTTGTGTCTGTTCATCTCAGCAATTTGCAAAAGAACTTCCACCTGTTCCTCATTGAATGCCATTTTCGACTTTCTTCCAACATTGCCCTCTATCTCTTTGTTTGGAAGTGTGGGATATTTTGGCAGCGTTCTTCTCTTGGGATGTAGCAATCTTTAGAATAATTCCACATATTGTTTAAATAAAGTACTACAGAGTTATGTTGCTTATTACACATTTGTTGAATTCGTGACATTTGTAGCAGAATGAAAAACAACACTATGTGAATGTGTATATGTGTATTGCAAATGTGTCTTCTTGTGTGTTACATTATGTGTAAATGCTCAATTATATTTTTTATATCTGGCACAAAGCACCACAATGGCATTCTAGCTCCCCAACACATTCTGTATCTGCTTTGTCTGATTTGCGCTACTCTTGGAAAATATATGGCTTGGTTTGAAGCCACCTGCTTATATTTAAAAGCCAAGGGCCTTATTTAGAGTTTGGAGGACAGGATACTCTGTCACAAACGTGGCTGATGTCACGCCCGCCATAATATAGGATATTATAGCCTATGGCACTTGTACTGCTGTGGATGGTATATTCTACATTTATCTAGTACGCCTAACTTTAAATAAGGCCCAAAATTTGCTGCGAAATTTGTAGTCTCTGGTCCTGAAAAAGAGTATTAAATAAGCAAATTACAATGTTTTGTTAAAGGAAGCCTAAGGTGGAGAGGAACTATGGCCTGTCAGTGACTTGTTTCCTCCTATAAATCTAGGGGAGAGTGAAAATGAGATTAGGGAGAAAGAATTGAGAAGGGAAGATGACGATAGAACAAAGTGATAACGAGCCGAGGATCAGCTGGGAGAATTTTGGATAGCTCATGCTTTCTCCACTATGTGTGACACCTTCAAACTGTCTTGGATTTCTAACAAAATGCACTTTGCATCCTGGAATTTGAAGACCAGTAGTTTTATTGAGAAATGCTATATCAAAATTCCAGAAAGCAGAGTGTTGTCAGGTAAAAGGGTAACATTGGTGGTGGTTCACTGACAAAATATCGAAGTATAAAATATAGATGTTACAAATATCGAAAACAAAATATAGAATGCAAAAATATTGAGTCCCTATACTTAAACAGGCAAGTACAAAAATATTGAATCAAAAATATTGAAATTAAAAATATAGATGTAAAAAATATCGATTTAAAAATATAAATAAAATAATATATATTAAATATATAAAATATTAATATTATCTTTAACAAAATAAATTAAATTTAACATACATTTTAACTAAACATAAAAAATAAACTTAATTTAAAAAATATAAACACACAAACATAATAATGTATACATATGCATATATTTACTTTAAAATAATTTATTAACTTTATCTTTATTTACTTTTTAATCTTTTAAATTATATAAAAATAAAATATATACATCTATAAATAATTTAAAATTAAAAACAAATTCTATAATTAATAATTATTATTAAAACAGTAGGGAAAGTATTGGATAGCGGAGGGGTAAAAATTACTATTCCCACTCCAGTGAGTGCAACAGTAGAAAAAGTGCTGGGTAGTGGAGGGGTAAAAATTACTATTCCTACTCCAGTAAGTGCAACAGTAGGGAAAGTGCTGGATAGCGGAGGGGTAAAATTACTATTCCCACTTCAATGAGTGCAACAGTAGGGAAAGTGCTGGATAGCGGAAGGGTAAAAATTACTATTCCAACTCCAGTGAGTGCAACAGTAGGGAAAGTGTTGGATAGCAGAGAAATAAAAATTACTAATGACATTTAAACAATTGGAAAAAAACCAAATAATCTTAAAAATAAAAAAACAATATTTTAAAAATAGGAAACAAATGTGGGATCACACTGCTTCACCTCCCAGCAGGTTCGCCCCTAGGCATTATGGTAAATGCAGTTCGCCAAGTGTGTGTACTTGCAAAGTTTCTCGAGTGTTTCACCAGGTAGGTGCAGATTAGTGCTGGCCATCTCTATACACGTGTTCCTGGATTTTTATCCGTCGTCAGTAGAGATTAGGCATTTCAAATATTGGGGGTTGCTGAGCAGGCTGCCAAAATATTCTCGGTTCACACTACCTCTCAAGGCGCGCAGGTGCCTCTCCACGAGCTCGTCAGCTCAAATGGCTCGAGGGAGCCTATTAAACAGGAAACAAATGTGGGATCACACTCCTTCACCTCCCAGCAGGTTCGCCCCTAGGCATTATGGTAAATGCAGTTCGCCAAGTGTGTGTACTTGCAAAGTTTCTCAAGTGTTTCACCAGGTAGGTGCAGATTAGTGCTGGCCATCTCTATACATGTGTTTCTGGATTTTTATCCGTCGTCAGTAGAGATTAGGCATTTCAAATATTGGGGTTTGCTGAGCAGGCTGCCAAAATATTCTCGGTTCACAGTACCTCTCAAGGCGCGCAGGTGCCTCTCCACGAGCTCGTCAGCTCAAATGGCTCGAGGGAGCCTTTTAAACAGGAAACAAATGTGGGATCACACAGCTTCACCTCCCAGCAAGTTCGCCCCTAGGCATTATGGTGAATGCAGTTCGCCAAGTGTGTGTACTTGCAAAGTTTCTCGAGTGTTTCACCAGGTAGGTGCAGATTAGTGCTGGCCATCTCTATACACGTGTTTCTGGATTCTTATTTGTCGTCAGTAGAGATTAGGCATTTCAAATATTGGGGGTTGCTGAGCAGGCTGCCAAAATATTCTCGGTTCACAGTACCTCTCAAGGCGCGCAGGTGCCTCTCCACGAGCTCGTCAGCTCAAATGGCTCGAGGGAGCCTTTTAAACAGGAAAAAAATGTGGGATCACACTGCTTCACCTCCCAGCAGGTTCGCCCCTAGGCATTATGGTAAATGCAGTTCGCCAAGTGTGTGTACTTGCAAAGTTTCTCGAGTGTTTCACCAGGTAGGTGCAGATTAGTGCTGGCCATCTCTATACACGTGTTTCTGGATTTTCATCCGTCGTCAGTAGAGATTAGGCATTTCAAATATTGGGGGTTGCTTAGCAGGCTGCCAAAATATTCTCGGTTCACAGTACCTCTCAAGGCACGCAGGTGCCTCTCCACGAGCTCGTCAGCTCAAATGGCTCGAGGGAGCCTTTTAAACAGGAAACAAATGTGGGATCACACTGCTTCACCTCCCAGTGAGGGGTACCGGACCTGATATAATGTTTGGCAGCCTACTCAGCAAACCCCAAGATACAAGACTGTATTCTCTTCTGATGACGGTTAATAAACCAGAAACACGTGTCTAGAGATCAGCACTATCTGTGCCAACCTTGGCGAAACACTCGAAAATATCGGAGCGAGCTACAAGAGACTGCATTTACCAGAATGCCAGGGGCGAACCTTGTCTGAGAGGTCAGCGGTGTGCTCCCACATCCTGTTGTCTATTTAAAGTACTCCCGTGAGTCATTGAGCTGACGAGCTCGTGGATGAAGCACCTGCGCGCCAGTGAGGGGTACCGGACCTGATATAATGTTTGGCAGCCTACTCAGCAAACCCCAAAATACAAGACTGTATTCTCTACTGATGACGGTTAATAAACCAGAAACACGTGTCTAGAGATCAGCACTATCTGCGCCAACCTTGGCGAAACACTCGAAAATATGGGAGCGAGCTACAAGAGACTGCATTTACCAGAATGCCAGGGGTGAACCTTGTCTGTGAGGTCAGCGGTGTGCTCCCACATCCTGTTGTCTATTTAAAGTACTCCCGTGAGTCATTGAGCTGA
Organism: Calotriton arnoldi; assembly: GCA_963921515.1. Lineage (NCBI taxonomy): Eukaryota > Metazoa > Chordata > Amphibia > Caudata > Salamandridae > Calotriton > Calotriton arnoldi. Next base: position 706,475 of record CAWUFW010008524.1, on the reverse strand, counting down.
CGAGCTCGTGGATGAAGCACCTGCGCGCCAGTGAGAGGTACCGGACCTGATATAATGTTTGGCAGCCTACTCAGCAAACCCCAAAATACAAGACTGTATTCTCTGCTGATGACGGTTAATAAACCAGAAACACGTGTCTAGAGATCAGCACTATCTGCGCAAACCTGGGCGAAACACTCGAAAATATCGGAGCGAGCTACAAGAGACTGCATTTATCAGAATGCCAGGGGCGAACCTTGTCTGAGAGGTCAGCGGTGTGCTCCCACATCCTGTTGTCTATTTAAAGTACTCCCGTGAGTCATTGAGCTGACGAGCTCGTGGATAAAGCACCTGCGCGCCAGTGAGAGGTACCGGACCTGATATAATGTTTGGCAGCCTACTCAGCAAACCCCAAAATACAAGACTGTATTCTCTACTGATGACGGTTAACCCCTTCGATGCTCATGACGAGCTCAGCTTATCATGCTGCGCGGTGGGCGTGTGCGCATGACGAGCTGAGCTCATCACGACCACACCCGCGATCGGAATGTCCAGCACCTGGGTGGAATTCCGATCGCGGCGAAGCGGTTAATAAACCAGAAATACGTGTCTAGAGATCAGCAATATCTGCGCCAACCTTGGCGAAACACTCGAAAATATCGGAGCGAGCTACAAGAGACTGCATTTACCAGAATGCCAGGGGCGAACCTTGTCTGAGAGGTCAGCGGTGTGCTCCCACATCCTGTTGTCTATTTAAAGTACTCCTGTGAGTCATTGAGCTGACGAGCTCGTGGATGAAGCACCTGCTCGCCAGTGAGAGGTACCGGACCTGATATAATGTTTGGCAGCCTACTCAACACACCCCAAAATACAAGACTGTATTCTCTACTGATGACAGTTAATAAACCAGAAACACGTGTCTAGAGATCAGCACTATCTGCGCCAACCTTGGCGAAACACTCGAAAATATCGGAGCGAGCTGCAAGAGACTGCATTTATTAGAATGCCAGGGGCGAACCTTGTCTGAGAGGTCAGCGGTATGCTCCCACATCCTGTTGTCTATTTAAAGTACTCCCGTGAGTCATTGAGCTGACGAGCTCGTGATTGAAGCACCTGCGCGCCAGTTAGAGGTACCGGACCTGATATAATGTTTGGCAGCCTACTCAGCAAACCCCAAAATACAAGACTGTATTCTCTACTGATGACGGTTAATAAACCAGAAACACATGTCTAGAGATCAGCACTATCTGCGCCAACCTTGGCGAAACACTCGAAAATATCTGAGCGAGCTACAAGAGACTGCATTTACCAGAATGCCAGGGGCGAACCTTGTCTGAGAGGTCAGCGGTGTGCTCCCACATCCTGTTGTCTATTTAAAGTACTCCCGTGAGTCATTGAGCTGACGAGCTCGTGGATAAAGCACCTGCGCGCCAGTAAGAGGTACCGGACCTGATATAATGTTTGGCAGCCTACTCAGCAAACCCCAAAATACAAGACTGTATTCTCTACTGATGACGGTTAATAAACCAGAAACACGTGTCTAGAGATCAGCACTATCTGCGCCAACCTTGGCGAAACACTCGAAAATATCGGAGCGAGCTACAAGAGACTGCATTTACCAGAATGCCAGGGGCGAACCTTGTCTGAGAGGTCAGCGGTGTGCTCCCACATCCTGTTGTCTATTTAAAGTACTCCCGTGAGTCATTGAGCTGACGAGCTCATGGATGAAGCACCTGCGCGCCAGTGAGAGGTACCGGACCTGATATAATGTTTGGCAGCCTACTCAGCAAACCCCAAAATACAAGACTGTATTCTCTACTGATGACGGTTAATAAACCAGAAACACATGTCTAGAGATCAGCACTATCTGCTCCAACCTTGGCGAAACACTCGAAAATATCGGAGCGAGCTACAAGAGACTGCATTTACCAGAATGCCAGGGGCGAACCTTGTCTGAGAGGTCAGCGGTGTGCTCCCACATCCTGTTGTCTATTTAAAGTACTCCCGTGAGTCATTGAGCTGACGAGCTCGTGGATGAACCACCTGCGCGCCAGTGAGAGGTACCGGACCTGATATAATGTTTGGCAGCCTACTCAGCAAACCCCAAAATACAAGACTGTATTCTCTACTGATGACGGTTAATAAACCAGAAACACGTGTCTAGAGATCAGCACTATCTGCGCCAACCTTGGCGAAGCACTCAAAAATATCGGAGCGAGCTACAAGAGACTGCATTTACCAGAATGCCAGGGGCGAACCTTGTCTGAGAGGTCAGCGGTGTGCTCCCACATCCTGTTGTCTATTTAAAGTACTCCCGTGAGTCATTGAGCTGACGAGCTCGTGGATGAAGCACCTGCGCGCCAGTGAGAGGTACCGGACCTGATATAATGTTTGTCAGCCTACTCAGCAAACCCCAAAATACAAGACTGTATTCTCTACTGATGACGGTTAATAAACCAGAAACACGTGTCTAGAGATCAGCACTATCTGCGCCAACCTTGGCGAAGCACTCAAAAATATCGGAGCGAGCTACAAGAGACTGCATTTACCAGAATGCCAGGGCCGAACCTTGTCTGAGAGGTCAGCGGTGTGCTCCCACATCCTGTTGTCTATTTAAAGTACTCCCGTGAGTCATTGAGCTGACGAGCTCGTGGATGAAGCACCTGCGCGCCAGTGAGAGGTACCGGACCTGATATAATGTTTGTCAGCCTACTCAGCAAACCCCAAAATACAAGACTGTATTCTCTACTGATGACGGTTAATAAACCAGAAACACGTGTCTAGAGATCAGCACTATCTGCACCAACCTTGGCGAAACACTCGAAAATATCGGAGCGAGCTACAAGAGACTGCATTTACCAGAATGCCAGGGGCGAACCTTGTCTGAGAGGTCAGCGGTGTGCTCCCACATCCTGTTGTCTATTTAAAGTACTCCCGTGAGTCATTGAGCTGACGAGCTCGTGGATGAAGCACCTGCGCGCTAGTGAGAGGTACCGGACCTGATATAATATTTGGCAGCCTACTCAGCAAACCCCAAAATACAAGACTGTATTCTCTACTGATGACGGTTAATAAACCAGAAACACGTGTCTAGAGATCAGCACTATCTGCGCCAACCTTGGCGAAACACTCGAAAATATCGGAGCGAGCTACAAGAGACTGCATTTACCAGAATGCCAGGGGCGAACCTTGTCTGAGAGGTCAGCGGTGTGCTCCCACATCCTGTTGTCTATTTAAAGTACTCCCGTGAGTCATTGAGCTGACGAGCTCGTGGATGAAGCACCTGCGCGCCAGTGAGAGGAACCGGACCTGATATAACGTTTGGCAGCCTACTCATCAAACCCCAAAATACAAGACTGTATTCTCTACTGATGACGGTTAATAAACCAGAAACACGTGTCTAGAGATCAGCACTATCTGCGCCAACCTTGGCGAAACACTCGAAAATATCGGAGCGAGCTACAAGAGACTGCATTTACCAGAATGCCAGGGGCGAACCTTGTCTGAGAGGTCAGCGGTGTGCTCCCACCTCCTGTTGTCTATTTAAAGTACTCCCGTGAGTCATTGAGCTGACGAGCTCGTGGATGAAGCACCTGCGCGCCAGTGAGAGGTACCGGACTTGATATAACGTTTGGCAGCCTACTCAGCAAACCCCAAAATACAAGACTGTATTCTCTACTGATGACGGTTAATAAACCAGAAACACGTGTCTAGAGATCAGCACTATCTGCGCCAACCTTGGCGAAACACTCGAAAATATCGGAGCGAGCTACAAGAGACTGCATTTACCAGAATGCCAGGGGCGAACCTTGTCTGAGAGGTCAGTGGTGTGCTCCCACATCCTGTTGTCTATTTAAAGTACTCCCGTGAGTCATTGAGCTGACGAGCTCGTGGATGAAGCACCTGCGCGCCAGTGAGAGGTACCGGACCTGATATAATGTGTTATACTGTATCTTATGTATTCTCCTTTAATGCTATGATGATGCTTAGACTCTAGAATGTATGGTGTCTTGGCAACTGTGTTGAGCCAAGACATTCCTGTTGGAGCTGTTGGCAGAGCTGGTCCTCCTGGCTCTGCTGTCCATGTAGCCAATAAATAACCAACCTATCATTCTGTGTCAGTTTGGTTACTACAAAAATTTGGCGACGATCATGGCTACATGGAGGAACCCACGCAGCTGTTTGGTGACCCTTAACCTCTAGCTGAGCTGCTGTGCCGCTGCACATCCACAGAGGAACTCCACAGCTGAGTCAAGCAAGCATCTGAGGTATTTCGTGACCGTTTTTGCGCTGCTGAGACAAGCACCTGAGGTACTGGTGAATATTCTTACGCTGCTGCCCTGCCTCCCTATTAACTGTTAACATGCGTAATTCACTTGCCCAGTGAGAGCTCCTACTCATCATCACCGCGCCTGTTTTCTCACCTATACACAACGGATATTACTGCCTTTGCGCTGCTGCCTTGCGCCCCTCTAACTATTTGAATCGGATTTAGTGGGGAGGAGACCTTCCTTTTTGGCGGAAAAGCAACCTTTCTTGTGACAGTTTCTGCGCTGCTGCCCTGCGTCTCATTGACATTTAACACGCCGGATAAAGAGGGAGTAACTAGACGTTATCTTTCATGGATAAATATTAGACAAGCAACTGTCATTCTACTCATGCGCTCGAGTGCAACTTGCTCGCGCGACACGCTCGCACCTCCTCCTTACTTGCTTAGTCTCCAGAGTTCTCCCGTTCGCTTCCGAGCGTATGTCCTGTTCGTCTCTCTCCTCCATTGAATATCCACTACGTCACGCTGTGACGTCATCGCGTCAGCTTCCCTAGTTTAAGTGACCCATCTTTAGATGAGACAATCAAGATCGCGAAAATCATAGAGATATCTATAGTCTCATTGAAAGAACTCGATGACAGACCATTGGATGCTGTTAGTGCTGTCAGTTCCTTTAATTCTGTTAAGCAGCGTGTTAGATCTACTCTAAATGCGAGTCAACCTGCGAAGAACAACGCTGAGTGGACTAATGCAAAAAGGAATATTAGTAGCAATTTGTGCATCAGATGTGGGAATCCACCACATATTAAAGGTTCACGTTGTCCGGCTAGTAATGTCATGTGCAACTATTGCAAAAAGATGGGGCATTTTGCGAAAGTTTGTTTAAAAAAAAGAATGTTAAGAAGCCAACCATTTGCACAGTTGAGTCTGATTACGAATCTGACCTAGAAGTCATTTCTGTTATTAGAAACTTGGAGGAAGTAGACTCTTTACAAACCTTACCCAACAATGATGTTGTTGTGGGTGATCCCTCTTCTTGCGTTGATCCCATAGTTGACATTAACGTTGGGGATCACACTGTAAAACTCCTGGTTGACTCAGGGGCTAAGATCACAATGATAACTCAAAAACTGTTTGAAGAGACTTGGAATGGTTCTCAGGTTTTATCTCCTCCTGATCGCTCTCCTGTTTCATATGAGGGACGTAGAATAGATCTATTGGGGTTTTTTGAAGATGAATTACAGTTTAAAGGGAGGAGAATAAAGGGAAAAATATATGTTGCAGTGAAGGGACTCAACATATTGGGTTGGTTTCACCAAGGCCTGTTCGGGATGATACTCAAACCTGGAGCAAAGGAGCAGGTGCTGATTGTTGGGTGCGATGACAGAAGTATTGCTTGGAAGAGCAAATTCCCTGAAGTTTTTAGTAAAGATTTAGGAAAAATCAATGGTTTCAGGCACAAAATAATAGTTAAAGAGGGTGCACTTCCCATGAAACATAAACTTAGAGGTGTCCCGTTCAGTGTGAGGGAGGACTTAGAAAAAGAGTTAAAGGGCCTGTGTGCTAAAGGGATCATCGAACCTACAGACTCTTCACTATGGCTTTCTCCCTTGGTAGTAGCCAGGAAAAGGGGAGGAGATCTTCGTGTCTGTATTGACCTGAGATCCCTTAATAAAGAAATATGGGTAGATTCTCATCCCCTACCTAAAATCAGTGACTGTTAGATTTGGGGGTCTCTAGTTGGCAGAGGTAGGTACCTTTGTCCAAATAGGGACCCTTGAGTCTAGTCAGGGAAAGTAGGTACACTCCCGAAATAACCCCTGCTCACCCTCTTGGTAGCTTGGCACGAGCAGACAGGCTTAGTTCAGAGGCAGTGTGTAAAGCATTTGTGAACACATACAGTAATCAAGTGACAACACTACAAATGGACACCACACAGGTTGTATATTTATAAAAATAGGTATACTTTATATAGATTTATCACAAGACCATAAACGACAAAAATAATCCACAATACTGTCAAGAGTGCTTAGTTCTGATCAAAAAGGCTTAATTCAAGGTTCTGTGCGAGTCGGTAGCCTCCTCCGGCTACGGCGATGTTGAGAACAGAGTCTAACAAATCCAGCTGACCGCGTCGAGACGGGCCAACACAGCGTAGACAGACTCGGTCACAGTACCTTTTACTTGAAGCGGCAGGCACGGGCGTGCGAGCCGGATGGCTGTTCGTCGCGGTCGCGATGCAAAAATGGAAGCGTTGCAGGATGCGTTGTCCCTCGATGCGGTGCAGGCAGCGGCTCGTTGACGCCATCGAGACGGAGTCGGTGAGACCAGGGCCGTGCGTTGCAGGGCGAGACGGTGCTTCGATGCGGTGCTGGCAGGTTGCGGTGCGGCGACGGAGCCGGATTCAGGAGCTGGCGTCGATCAGTCCGGACAGCGGTGCGAGTCGGGCGGTGCGTCGCAAAGCGTGCGAGCGGTGCCCAACTCCGGTGCGGTCACAGGACTCGAACTCAGCAGCAGTGACCGTGTCGGTCGGACCAGTTCGATTCGGCGTAGCGAAGCGTTGCAGGACGTGTTGTCCCTCGATGCGGTGCAGGCAGCGGCTCGTTGACGGAGTCGGTGAGACCAGGGCCGTGCTTTGCAGGGCGAGACGGTGCTTCGATGCGGTGCTTACAGGACACCGAGTCGGTCGTGAGAGTCGGTCACAGCTCCCTACCTCTGTAGCCACTGAAACAGAGTTTCCAGCAGCAATTCACAAAGGGGGTGAAGTCCAATGGTCCTGGGACTTCGGTCAGGGGGGCAAGCTCTCTTCCAAGCCCTTGGAGATCCTTCACAAGTTGATGAAAGTCACAGCAAAGCAAAAGTTCCTTTCTCCTTTCTTTGGCAGTCAGGTAAACCACTGCAGGCCAATCCCCCAAGCAGCACTTCAGGCTTAGGGATAGTCTCTCCTCAGTTTCTTCTTGGTTCCGCTCCTCAGCAAAGGTTTCTTCTTGTTCCCAAAAGTGATCTAATTTCCTAGGGGTCTGGGTCCCCTTTTTATACCCAGTTTCTCTTTGTTCTCTGAAGGCAGAGAGGCCTCTGCCTAGTCCAAAACCAGTTCTGGTCAGTCCTGGAGCACTTTGTTTTCCTGACTCCTTCTTTCCTTTCAGAATGTGGGGCAGAGTGCTCAGCCGCCCGGCAGGAGGTGGAGCCAGCATTGTGGAAGGCAGGCACAGCCCTATTCAGACCCAGGTGCAACTCCTCCCTCCACTCTGGATGCAGATCTTTCTATTCAGCCCTGTGCTGACTCACCCTGTCTCCTGTAGCCACCCCCAGCCCTTGTCACTCAATCTCCAGACAAGGAATACACAACCTAGCAGAGGCAGGCTTGGATAGTTAGGCAAGAAAATAACCACTTTCTAAAAGTGGTATTTTCAAACACAGAATGTTAAAACCAACTTCACTAAAAGATGTATTTTATCATCCTGAGTTCAGGCATACTAAATTCGTTTTTCTACCATGTTCCCTGGGTCAGTTCTGACTATAAGGTGTAATAGTCAGTCTGCCCATTCTGGCCTATGGGGAGCAGGTAGCCTTGCAATAGTGAAAAACGAAAATGGCTGTAATTCACTATTAGGACATGCCACACACACCAGGGCATGTCCTACCTTATACTTACAATGCACCCTGCCCTAGGGCCTACTTTAGGGGTGACCAACATGCAGTAAAGGGAAGGTTTAGGGACTGGTAAGTGGGTGCCCTCACCAAGTCGACATGGCAGCCCTAGGCTGCACACAGGCTCTGCAATGGCAGGCCTGAGACACACTTTACAAGCTGCTTCTGTGGGTGGCACAACCCGTGCTGCAAGCCCACCAGCAGCATTGGATTTAAAAGCCCTGGGCACACTCAGTGCACGGTACTAGGGACTGACAAGTAAACCAATCATCCAATCATGGAGTCACTAATACTCACATCAATTCACGATAGGGAGCACTTGCACTTTGGCACTGATTAGCAGCGGCAAAGTGCCCATGAGCATCTAGTCCAGCAAAAACATATCGGTAACAGTGGAGGCATTACGAAAAAATGGAAGGGAGACCCACGCCAAGGATGCCAGGTCTAACACGTGTCCCCTCCAGCTGAAATGTGGGGAGAACTATCCTACCCCTAGGGAGTTCTCATCGCTAAGGCGGAAAAATCTGGACAGTCCATCAGCATTGGCGTGTTCTGTACCAGGGCGGTGTTCCACCGTAAAGTCCATCCCCTGTAGGGAAATAGACCACCTCAACAGCTTTGGATTCTCACCCCTCATCTGCATCAACCATCTGAGGGGCCTGTGGTCTGTCTGAACCCGGAAGTGAGTCCCAAACAGGTATGGTCTCAGCTTCTTCAGTGCCCAGACCACAGCAAATGCCTCCCGCTCAATAGCACTCCATCTCTGTTCCCGGGAAGTAACCTCCTACTGATGAAGGCTACAGGTTGGTCTAGGCCCTCCTCATTGATCTGTGATAGAACAGCCCCTACACCATGCTCTGAAGCGTCGGTCTGAACAATGAACTCATTGGAGAAGTTGGGTGCCTGGAGCACAGGCGCCGTGCACATGGCAGTCTTCAAGGTGTCAAAAGCTTTTTGACAGGCGTCAGTCCAAATCACTTTCTTGGGCTGCTTCTTGGAAGTCAGCTCTGTCAAGGGGGCAACAATGCTGCCATACCCCTTGACGAATCTCCGGTAATACCCGGTGAGTCCTAGGAAGGCTCTCACCTCTGTCTGGGTCTTGGGGGCTCCCAAGCCAGAATGGTATCAATTTTCGGTTGGAGGGGCGCCACCTGGCCGCTCCCAACCTGGTGTCCCAAGTACACCACAGAACCCTGCCCAATCTGGCACTTACTCGCCTTGATTGTGAGGCCTGCCCTCCGCAGCGCCATCAACACTTCCCAGAGGTGGCGCAGATGTTCTTCCCAACTGGCACTGAACACTGCGATGTCATCCAGGTAGGCGGCACTGAAATCCTCCAGTCCAACCAACACCTGGTTGACCAACCTCTGAAAGGTGGCAGGGGCATTCTTCATCCCAAAGGGCATCACCCGGAACTGGTAGTGCCCATCTGGTGTGGAGAATGCTGACCTCTCTTTGCCCCATCAGTCAAGGCGATCTGCCAGTACCCAGACGTTAAGTCAAACGTGCTGAGGTACCGCGCAGCCCCTAACCGATCTATGAGCTCATCAGCTCTGGGGATGGGGTGGGCGTCAGTCCTGGTGACGGAATTGAGTCCCCTGTAGTCCACACAGAACCGGAGTTCTGGTGTGGCACCAGGCGCGGCAGCCTTTGGAACCAAGACCACTGGGCTGGCCCAAGGGCTGTTAGAGGACTCAATCACCCCTAGCGCAAACATCTTGGAGACCTCCTCCTTGATGCAGGCTCTGACCCTGTCAGTCACCCTGTAAGCCTTGTGCTTCACAGGAAGACTGTCCCCAGTGTCCACATCATGGACGCACCAATGAGTGACACTGGGAACCAGGGAGAACAGGTCAGGGAACTGTCCCAACAGTTGGCGACAGTCACCCTGCTGCTCAGGTGTCAGGGAGGTAGAGAGGTTTACTCCCTCCACTGATCCATCTTGCTCTCGGGCTGACAGGAGGTCAGGAAGAGGCTCGGTCTCCTCCTCCATTCCATCATCTGTAGCTAAGAGCATGCCCACTTGGGACCTCTCCAAGTGGGGCTTCAGGCGGTTCACATGCAGGACCCGCAAGGGGTTCCTGGGAGACTGCAAGTCCACCAAATAGGTAACTGGACTCTTGCGCTCCACCACCGTAAAAGGGCCAGTCCACCTGTCCTGGAGCGCACAAGGCTCCACAGGGGCCATGACCCACACTTTCTGACCAGGCTGAAGCTCTACCAGAGTGGCATTCTGGTCGTACCACCGCTTCATCTCCTCCTGGCTGGCTTCCAGATTTGCCTCAGCAAGTTCTCTGAAACGCCTAGTCTGGTTCCTGAAGGCCAGCATGTAACTGTATACATCCTGGGGAGGTTTCCTGGGAGATTGCTCCCAGCCTTCCTTGACCAAACTCAGAGGTCCTCGCACCGGGTGTCCATAGAGGAGCTCAAAGGGACTGAACCCTAGAGACTTCTGTGGCACCTCCCGGTATGCAAACAACAGGCATGGTAAGAGGACGTCCCATTTACGTCTCATGGGTTCTTCCAGACCCATAATCATGCCCTTGAGGGTCCGGTTGAATCTCTCAACCAGCCCATTTCCTTGAGGGTGGTAAGGAGTGGTGAACTTGTAAGTTACACCGCACTCCTGCCACAGGGACTTCATGTACTTGGACACGAAGTTGGTACCTCTGTCAGACACCACCTCTTGAGGGAATCCCACACGTGAGAAAATTCCCATCAGTGCCCGTCCCACCACGGGGGCCGTCACTGTCCTCAGAGGGATGGCTTCAGGGTACCGGGTGGCATGGTCCACCAAGACCAGGATAAACCTGTTGCCCATGGCTGTCTTGGGGTCCAGTGGCCCCACAATGTCAATACCCACCCGTTCAAAGGGGGTGCTGACCACAGGGAATGGCTGGAGAGGAGCCTTGTGCTTCCTCCCACTCTTTCCACTTGCCTGGCAAGTCTGGCATGTCCTGCAGTGAGTGGCGGCACTCCTGCGCATCTGGGGCCAATAGAAATGGGTAACAAGCCTGTCAAAGGTCTTGTCCTGCCCCAGATGTCCTGCTAACGGTACATCAAGAGCCAACCCCAGTAGGAAGGCTCTGAAGCGCTGGGGTACCACCAGCACACGGGCTGACCCAGGCTCAGCAACCTTAGGCTCTGAATACAGGAGACCATTCTCCCAGTAAATCCAATGTGATCCAGACTGATCACCTGCTGCCTGGTCTGTGGCCTGTTGCCTCAGACCCACGAGAGAGGGGCACGCGTTCTGCTCCTCGCAGAACTCTTCCCTGGAGGGTCCTCCTTCTTGCTGCCAATGGGTCAGCTCAGGTAGGTCCCCCAGTTCAGCTACCTGTTCCCCTGTAGGCTCCAGGGCATCCCCCTCAGGGTCTGCCTCCTCCTGGACCGTGGGAACTTCGGGGGCCGGTTTCCCACGCCCCTGCCTCCTCTCTCTCCGGCAGGCACCTGGGCCTCCCTCTCAGGCTCCAGGTCCTCTTGAACACCTTTCGCTGCCATTGACCGGGTGGTCACACATGCCCAATCAGGCAAGCCCAACATTTCTAAATGCGCACTCCGCTCCACCTTAGCCCAAGGTGAGCTCTCCAAATCGTTCCCTAACAAACAGTCAACAGGCATGGCTGGCCTCACAGCTACTTGAAGAGTACCCGAGACCCCCCCACTCAAAGGGAACCTGAGCCACCTTGCAGTGACTCTCTGTGTTGTCAGCGGCAACAACCGGATAGAATGCATCAGGGATAACCTGCTCTTTAGACACCAGGTGACACTTGACAGCTGTCACACTGGCTCCTGTGTCTCTCAGAGCCTCCACCCTATGGCCATTGATGGTCACCCACTGCCTGTATTTCTTAGTGTTCTCAGGCAGCGGGGTCCTAGGGACCATCTCAGAGTCTCCTAATGAGACAAGGGAAAACACTGTGGGATCCCCCTCACCTTGGGCACCCAACTCCTCCCCCAGGGCTACACTAGCCAACTGCCGGGGGACTGCACTCGTGGGTGCTGGTTTTCCATGCAAAGGGCAACGAGGATCGTTTGCCTTGTGGCCAGGGGCGCCACACTTGTAACACACCAGTGGTCCCTGGTGAACAGGGGAGCGTGTCAGGGCCACTGGCTTCTTCTCAGGGGGAGGCTGGGAACCTTTCCCTTGGTTCCCTTGGGGTTTACTTTGGGGCCCTTTATGGAACTCCCTCTGTTTACCCTTGTCCCCCCCACTCTTCTGCTGGGGACCGTGCCCACCCTTGGCGGAGTCTCCCACGTGACCCTTGTGGACCCGGGTACTCACCCAGCGGTCCGCCTCCTCAGCAAGCTGCCTAGGGTTAGTCAGCTTACTATCAATCAGGTGCTGGCGTAGCTCAGGAAAACAATTACCGGACAAGTGCTCCCAGGCAATCAAATCAAAGAGCGCCTGAAAATCAGTCGCTTTGCTACCCTTTACCCAACCATCCAAGGCTCTGCAAAAGAAGGTCACATATTCAACCCAGGTACTGCTTTCAATCTTACTACAGTTCCTGAACCTTTGCCTATAAAGCTCAGGGGTCAAACCATACCTAGTCATTAAGGCATCCTTCATGTGGCTGTACGAATTATAGACTTCAGAGGGCAAATCCAACAAGGTATCCCGCCCTTCACTGAGGAACCGTCCCCACAACCCCGCTCCCCAATCCTTCTCAGGGACCCGGTAGGAAGACATGGCTACCTCATAGGCTTTGAACCACTGCCCTATGTCATCATTTAAAAAAAATTCCTTAACCACATCTTTTGGAATATACACCCTAGTTTCAACAGGCACAGGCGGTACACTGCCACCAGAGGGAGTAATCTCTAAGCTCTTGGCCTTCAATTCCAACTCCCTCAAAACTTTCTCATGTTCAAACTGCATTTTCTTTTCCTCTAGGGCTAATTTCCTAGTTTGCATTTCGAATTCTAACTGCCCATTCAGCTTGAGCTTGGTCAGCTCCATTTCGTGCATCCTACTCTCTTTCCTGTCCTCCAACTCCTCTGGAGACAGTCCTCTGGCAGAAACACTGATACCTACTGGGGAAGGTGGTCTTCTAGCCCCTAGACCCAATAGCCCCTCCAGCTGCCCTTCTGCATTCTCAGCCCCCTCCACAGGGGCACTCCTTGATTCGACCCAGGCCCTCAGCGCCTTTTGGAGGTCCTCCTTCCTGGAGAGTCCGGTCATGGACACTTTAAACTTTTCGCAGAATTGCCTGAGCTGCTTGAGGGTGTAGCATTCTAGCCTCTCTTCTTCCCAATCACACTCAACAGAGGCTACTGATGCTGGTTTCTCCATAGTGACTGAACTTGGCATTTGCAAAAATAGGAAATCCCAGAAAAAATGCTATAAAAGTATGTGGTTGCGTTTTGGTCTGCACTCACTAAGTAGTGTTCACCAATCACTGTACATGAGTCACAAATGCAAGTCCAGAATCCTCACCGCTGACCACCAATGTTAGATTTGGGGGTCTCTAGTTGGCAGAGGTAGGTACCTTTGTCCAAATAGGGACCCTTGAGTCTAGTCAGGGAAAGTAGGTACACTCCCGAAATAACCCCTGCTCACCCTCTTGGTAGCTTGGCACGAGCAGACAGGCTTAGTTCAGAGGCAGTGTGTAAAGCATTTGTGAACACATACAGTAATCAAGTGACAACACTACAAATGGACACCACACAGGTTGTATATTTATAAAAATAGGTATACTTTATATAGATTTATCACAAGACCATAAACGACAAAAATAATCCACAATACTGTCAAGAGTGCTTAGTTCTGATCAAAAAGGCTTAATTCAAGGTTCTGTGCGAGTCGGTAGCCTCCTCCGGCTACGGCGATGTTGAGAACAAACAGAGTCTAACAAATCCAGCTGACCGCGTTGAGACGGGCCAACACAGCGTAGACAGACTCGGTCACAGTACCTTTTACTTGAAGCGGCAGGCACGGGCGTGCGAGCCGGATGGCTGTTCGTCGCGGTCGCGATGCAAAATGGAAGCGTTGCAGGACGCGTTGTCCCTCGATGCGGTGCAGGCAGCGGCTCGTTGACGCCGTCGAGACGGAGTCGGTGAGACCAGGGCCATGCGTTGCAGGGCGAGACGGTGCTTCGATGCGGTGCTGGCAGGTTGCGGTGCGGCGACGGAGCCGGATTCAGGAGCTGGCGTCGATCAGTCCGGACAGCGGTGCGAGTCGGGCGGTGCGTCGCAAAGCGTGCGAGCGGTGCCCAACTCCGGTGCGGTCACAGGACTCGAACTCAGCAGCAGTGACCGTGTCGGTCGGACCAGTTCGATTCGGCGTAGCGAAGCGTTGCAGGACGCGTTGTCCCTCGATGCGGTGCAGGCAGCGGCTCGTTGACGGAGTCGGTGAGACCAGGGCCGTGCGTTGCAGGGCGAGACGGTGCTTCGATGCGGTGCTTACAGGACACCGAGTCGGTCGTGAGAGTCGGTCACAGCTCCCTACCTCTGTAGCCACTGAAACAGAGTTTCCAGCAGCAATTCACAAAGGGGGTGAAGTCCAATGGTCCTGGGACTTGGGTCAGGGGGCAAGCTCTCTTCCAAGCCCTTGGAGATCCTTCACAAGTTGATGAAAGTCACAGCAAAGCAAAAGTTCCTTTCTCCTTTCTTTGGCAGTCAGGCAAACCACTGCAGGCCAATCCCCCAAGCAGCACTTCAGGCTTAGGGATAGTCTCTCCTCAGTTTCTTCTTGGTTCCGCTCCTCAGCAAAGGTTTCTTCTTGTTCCCAAAAGTGATCTAATTTCCTAGGGGTCTGGGTCCCCTTTTTATACCCAGTTTCTCTTTGTTCTCTGAAGGCAGAGAGGCCTCTGCCTAGTCCAAAACCAGTTCTGGTCAGTCCTGGAGCACTTTGTTTTCCTGACTCCTTCTTTCCTTTCAGAATGTGGGGCAGAGTGCTCAGCCGCCCGGCAGGAGGTGGAGCCAGCATTGTGGAAGGCAGGCACAGCCCTATTCAGACCCAGGTGCAACTCCTCCCTCCACTCTGGATGCAGATCTTTCTATTCAGCCCTGTGCTGACTCACCCTGTCTCCTGTAGCCACCCCCAGCCCTTGTCACTCAATCTCCAGACAAGGAATACACAACCTAGCAGAGGCAGGCTTGGATAGTTAGGCAAGAAAATAACCACTTTCTAAAAGTGGTATTTTCAAACACAGAATGTTAAAACCAACTTCACTAAAAGATGTATTTTATCATCCTGAGTTCAGGCATACTAAATTCGTTTTTCTACCATGTTCCCTGGGTCAGTTCTGACTATAAGGTGTAATAGTCAGTCTGCCCATTCTGGCCTATGGGGAGCAGGTAGCCTTGCAATAGTGAAAAACGAAAATGGCTGTAATTCACTATTAGGACATGCCACACACACCAGGGCATGTCCTACCTTATACTTACAATGCACCCTGCCCTAGGGCCTACTTTAGGGGTGACCAACATGCAGTAAAGGGAAGTTTAGGGACTGGTAAGTGGGTGCCCTCACCAAGTCGACATGGCAGCCCTAGGCTGCACACAGGCTCTGCAATGGCAGGCCTGAGACACACTTTACAAGCTGCTTCTGTGGGTGGCACAACCCGTGCTGCAAGCCCACCAGCAGCATTGGATTTAAAAGCCCTGGGCACACTCAGTGCACGGTACTAGGGACTGACAAGTAAACCAATCATCCAATCATGGAGTCACTAATACTTACATCAATTCACGATAGGGAGCACTTGCACTTTGGCACTGATTAGCAGCGGCAAAGTGCCCATGAGCATCTAGTCCAGCAAAAACATATCGGTAACAGTGGAGGCATTACGAAAAAAATGGAAGGGAGACCCACGCCAAGGATGCCAGGTCTAACAGTGACCTATTCTCTTCCACTAAAGGAGCACATTTTTTCACTAAGCTTGACTTAGCTAGTGCTTACCATCAGGTAGAACTGGATCCTGAATCACGCCATCTTACTGCGTTTGTGTCACCTTTGGGTACATTTCGCTACTGTCATATGCCCTTTGGACTTGCCTCAGCGGCATCTGTTTTTCAGAGGATAATGAGCAATATTCTCAGAGATCTTGAGGGGGTTCTGGTGTTTCAGGACGATGTTTTGATTTTTGGTAAGGATCTTGCATCTCATGATATGGTTTTGGAAAAGGTTTTAACTTTGTTCAAGAAGCGGGGTGTTGTGTTGAAAGAAGAAAAATGTCAATTTTTATGTAACAAAGTTGAATACTTGGGACATGTCATTTCCCATCACGGAATTAGTCCCCGACCAGGATTACTGCAAGCCATAGTTGATGCACCAGAACCAACGGATAAAGCTGGTGTCAAGTCGTTACTAGGGTTGTGTGAGTACTACTCACAGTTCATTCCCAAATTTGCATCCATTGTACGTCCTATAAGTAATCTTTTAAAGAGGGGTGTCAAATTTGAGTGGTGCAATGAATGTGTGAATGCCCTCAAGTTTGTGAAATCTTCTTTGAAAGATGGTCCTGTTTTGAAACCGTTTGATCCGAGTTTATCTTGTTGCGTCACTGTTGACGCCAGTCAAGTAGGCATTGGTGCAACATTAACTCAATGGGACAAGAATTGCGAAAACACTGTATGTTTTGCGTCCAGAGTGTTAAGGACTCCCGAGTTACAGTACTCTGTTATTGAAAAGGAGTTATTGGCGTGTGCATGGGCCATTGAGAAGTTCAGACCTTACATCTGGGGGAAACGTTTTTTACTCTTGACTGACCATAAGCCCTTAGTAAACATTCTTGGGGGGAATGTAAGTAAGTGTTGTTCGCCTAGGATAATGCGTATGGTGACGAAACTCCTTCAGTATCAGTTTGGGGTTGAACACATTTCCGGTGGGAAAAATGGAAGGGCAGATTTCCTATCACGGTTCCCCATCAAGTCAAGTGAAAATGAGGATGTTAATTTGGAAGAGTTTTCTAAGGAAGACTGTGATGATTGTCTGGTTGCTGTGCTAGACATTCCTGATCTGAGTCTAGGTTCCGAGACTGATTGGGTACAGGCTCTTGAATCTGATTGTGTGATACGTGAAGTTTGTGCTTTTGTCAGAAATGGTTGGCCCAGAGAGAAAGCACTTCCTACCTCTCTCCAACCTTTCTGGAAGGTTGAAGATGAACTTTCCATTGAGGACGGTTTGCTGCTTAGGGGGGAAAAATGTGTTCCTCCCAGTGTGTTTCACAACACCATCATTGAAAGAGCTCATGATGGTCACCTTGGATCCACTCTCACCAAGCGGCGCATCAGGGACATTTATTGGTGGCCAGGGATGGACGGCGAGATTGAGTCAGTGGTCGCAAATTGTTGTGTATGCGGTGCTGCTGACAAAAGTTTAAAAGTGTCTGTTCCTCCGTTAATGCCAATTGAATGCCCCAAAGGTCCGTGGTTGAAACTTGGCATTGATCTCATGGGGCCTTATGAGTGTCTCCCAGGTGGATCCCGCTTCATCTTGGTCCTCATGGACTACACGTCAAAGTGGCCTGAAGTTAAGCTGGTGAAAGAAGCTAACACGAAGACTGTTATTGATTTTCTTAAAAGAGTGTTGTTGAGAGAGGGTTTTCCGGAGACGTTAGTCTCAGATAATGGGAAGCAATTCATCAGTACTGAGTTTGAATCTTTCCTTTTGGAGTCTGGTGTGAAGCATCTTAGGAGCTCCCTTTATCACCCGCAAACTAATGGTTTGGTCGAGAGAATGAATCGGGTGGTGGGGGAGTGCATTAGGTGGGCTAGAGCTGGATGTCATGATATCCATAAAGCGTTAGACTCTATGATCTGGTTCTATAGGACCACACCTCATTCTGTCACTAAGATTTCTCCTTTCGAACTGTTGAGGGGACGGAAGCCGAACTCAAGTTTTAGGCCTGCTTGGATGAGCAGGTGGGTCAAGTCTGAATCCGATGTTGCCCTGTTAATGTCTTTAGTGAGTGAGAACATATCGGTTTCACAAGCTAAACAGAAACTTTGGCTTGACTCTCGTAAAGGTGTGAAAGTAGCTCCGCTTGAAGTGGGGGACATGATCAAGATTAAATCTGCTGTTCCTGCTAAGAAAGGTGATAGCAAGTTCAGCCAACCTTTCAAAGTCATTAAAATTCTTGGAAATGCAATAATGGTCAAGGGGGGTCACTGGTGGAATCTCAATAGGGTGGTGAAGGTTCGAGTAAGTAATGTCACATCATTTTCACAGAAAAGTGATTCTATTTGTGTTGACCAAACATGTCCCAGGAAGAGTTCTAGAAATATTGTTAAGCCTGCCAGGTTCAGGTCGTGATGGTTTTGTTATTTTTTTTTGATATTTTATTTTCGTTTATTGTTTTGTTATTTTTGTTTTGGAGGAAGAGAAGATATGTTATACTGTATCTTATGTATTCTCCTTTAATGCTATGATGATGCTTAGACTCTAGAATGTATGGTGTCTTGGCAACTGTGTTGAGCCAAGACATTCCTGTTGGAGCTGTTGGCAGAGCTGGTCCTCCTGGCTCTGCTGTCCATGTAGCCAATAAATAACCAACCTATCATTCCTGTGTCAGTTTGGTTACTACATAATGTTTGGCGGCCTACTCAGCAAACCCCAAAATACAAGACTGTATTCTCTACTGATGACGGTTAATAAACCAGAAACACGTGTCTAGAGATCAGCACTATCTGCGCCAACCTTGGCGAAACACTCGAAAATATCGGAGCGAGCTACAAGAGACTGCATTTACCAGAATGCCAGGGGCGAACCTTGTCTGAGAGGTCAGCGGTGTGCTCCCACATCCTGTTGTCTATTTAAAGTACTCCCGTGAGTCATTGAGCTGACGAGCTCGTGGATGAAGCACCTGCGCGCCAGTGAGAGGTACCGGACTTAATATAACGTTTGGCAGCCTACTCAGCAAACCCCAAAATACAAGACTGTATTCTCTACTGATGACGGTTAATAAACCAGAAACACGTGTCTAGCGATCAGCACTATCTGCGCCAACCTTGGCGAAACACTCGAAAATATCGGAGCGAGCTACAAGAGACTGCATTTACCAGAATGCCAGGGGCGAACCTTGTCTGAGAGGTCAGCGGTGTGCTCCCACATCCTGTTGTCTATTTAAAGTACTCCCGTGAGTCATTGAGCTGACGAGCTCGTGGATGAAGCACCTGCGCGCCAGTGAGAGGTACCGGACCTGATATAATGTTTGGCAGCCTACTCAGCAAACCCCAAAATACAAGACTGTATTCTCTACTGATGACGGTTAATAAACCAGAAACACGTGTCTAGAGATCAGCACTATCTGCGCCAACCATGGCGAAACACTCGAAAATATCGGCGCGAGCTACAAGAGACTGCATTTACCAGAATGCCAGGGGCGAACCTTGTCTGAGAGGTCAGCGGTGTGCTCCCACATCCTGTTGTCTATTTAAAGTACTCCTGTGAGTCATTGAGCTGACGAGCTCGTGGATGAAGCACCTGCGCGCCAGTGAGAGGTACCGGACCTGATATAACGTTTGGCAGCCTACTCAGCAAACCCCAAAATACAAGACTGTATTCTCTACTGATGACGGTTAATAAACCAGAAACACGTGTCTAGAGATCAGCACTATCTGCGACAACCTTGGCGAAACACTCGAAAATATCGGAGCGAGCTACAAGAGACTGCATTTACCAGAATGCCAGGGGCGAACCTTGTCTGAGAGGTCAGCGGTGTGCTCCCAGATCCTGTTGTCTATTTAAAGTACTCCCGTGAGTCATTGAGCTGACGAGCTCGTGGATGAAGCACCTGCGCGCCAGTGAGAGGTACGGGACCTGATATAATGTTTGACAGCCTACTCAGCAAATGCCAAAATACAAGACTGTATTCTCTACTGATGACGGTTAATAAACCAGAAACACGTGTCTAGAGATCAGCACTATCTGCGCCAACCTTGGCGAAACACTCGGAAATATCGGAGCGAGCTACAAGAGATTGCATTTACCAGAATGCCAGGGGCGAACCTTGTCTGAGAGGTCAGCGGTGTGCTCCCACATCCTGTTGTCTAATATTTTAAAAATATACGATTAAATTTATTAAACATATAAAAAGAACACATATTACAATATTAATTACATATAACAAAAAGGTACAAATATTATATAAAATGAATTAAGAAATACATGTATAAACAATATTTATTTAAAAGGAGCAAATATTAACAAACAAATTATTTAAAACATAAATATATCTATTTTATTTCCTAGCCTATACCACACCAATAAAAAAAGACTTTAACATTTTTATTTAAATGTATTTCAATAATTAACATAATTATTAATGAATAAAAAATATTATTAATAAAAATGTTAATAAACATTCATTGAGTACACATTCTTTAACACTATAATATCCACAACACACACCTAAAATTAATTACACAATTACCATAATTAATTACTAATTAATTGATTTAAATTAATTAACAACTAATTAATAATTCATCAATAAAAAATAAATTACTTCCCACCCTTCCCACCATTTTCACCTACAAACACCACAAAACACACCTAAAATTAATTACACAATTACATAATTAATTGCCAATTAATTACAATTAATTAACAACTAATTATTAAATAATTAATAAAAAATTAATTTACACATTTAACACTATAACATCTCAACTGAACAAATATTTATAAATAATATTATTCAGTAAATGTAATATAATTAAATTACTTCCCACCCTATTCCCCTATAAACCCACAACCCGCTAGCAAACAAAAAAATCAAACTTCAAATAAGAAAAAAATAATAACTACTAAAAATAATCAATACATTTTATATAATTAAATTACTTCCCACCCTATTCCCCTATAAACCCACAACCCGCTACAGAAGTAAAATTGCAAATTCAAATAAAAAAAAATTAATAACTACTAAAATTTTAACACATATTATAAACATACAAACAATTCCTATAAAAAAAATACATCACACACATAAAATGTATTCTAAAATACATAACATTATTAAAAATCGATATTTTTAACAACTATATTTTTGCAAACGATATTAAACACTTCGATATTTTTTAAATCGATATTACTTACTTAAAATCGATATTCTTGACCACGAGAATTTATCTGTCGATATTCCTGACCCACGATATTTTTGACACGATATTTGTGCAATTCGATATTTTTTACTCGATATTCTGTCTCTGCACCATTGATGGTGTCAAACTTTACAAGCATGCAAATGGTAGCTGTGGTGTTGGCCAAGTAATACTGTAGAAAAGAAGCAGTGGTGACATATATCGAGTGATGTGGTTATGAACCGAGAATTAGCCACGACCTAAGGCAAACATAATGTATTGTCTTTGTGGCCTGTATTTATGTATATCCTATTACGATATGATGATTAGACAACTTTATTTAGTTTACTCATAGAACAGGTCTGACTCAATGGAGTCACCAGTATTCTGTGTTGATTTTAAAATGTATATTTTTGATAATAAAAAAATAAGATGAATGATATTCGTTTTGCCTGGCTCTCCTCAAATTACTGAATTTCATAACTAAAGAATAGACTGCCTAAGGTCTTTACTCACAATATATTTTCCCTGTCTTAAGAGGGTTGACTATTAGCAGGGGGTCCTTTTTGTTCTCAATCAGTGATTGCGAACAGACACAGAGGTGGGAGGAGGTGACTAAAAGGGAAGGAGCAAGAGAAAGGCAGTTACTGGAAGAATCTAGTCTGTTATCCGGCATTAGAAAGATTGACCATGCAAGAAACAAATGTCCCATTGCTAGGACGACTAGTTTCAAAATGAAAGTTTACTCAGGAAGTCAAAGATTTTTACTTCGGATACGATTATCTAATCGGAATACCAAAGTGTCAGTCAATGGCCAGTCCTGCTCAGTCCATGATGGTGGTTCCCCCATCTGTATACTCCAGCCCCGTTGAAATAGGTAGAGAATGCAACCTAACATGCAAGGCCTGCTCTGCAGTATAAAATAAACATTTCCAAACCAGTAAACTTCTTTTTCAATGATCATGACTAAAGGATCAGCAATATGGCTCCTGTGTGCTCACAATAAGGGTGATATGGGACTCTGAATAAGATAAAAGTTAAAACAATATTATTGCTGCAAAAATAGACAGTATGTAGCAATAAACTATGGGTCCGATTACGATTGCGGAAGGACCACCACCTCCAGCCATGTGGTGGAGGTCCTTCCGCAATCGGACCGTGATTTTCCCCCCGCCACATTACGATGGCGGGGGGAATCGCGTTCGGACCGCGGCGGATGCAAAGACTGTCCGCCACGGAACCGCCACAGGCACTCGTTGCAATTGCCTGGCGGAGCGGTCTGCATCCATGAAATGGTGGCAGTGCCTAGCAGGCACCGTCCGCCAAATCACGATGCTGTCTCCAGCCAGCCTTTCCGTGGCGAGTAAACCGCCATTGAAAGGCTGGTGGAGATTAGTTTTGGGAGCCCGTTGCGGGCCCCCCCTGTGTTGGGGGAGGTGTGGGTGCACTGGGGGTCCCCTACATTTCACTGCACCAAGTGGCAGGCATCGTGTGGTGCCTGCCACGTAGTGCAGTGAAATGCACAACGTACTATTTTATCATCGTGGCGGGTGCTGCTGTCAGCAGCACCCGCCGCAATGTTAAATGTAAAATGCGACCGCCATGGTGGCGGTCGCATCCTGATTTGGTGTGCGGGACCGCCGCATGTATTGCGGACGGTCCCGGTCGCCAACATGATGGCGGGCGGACTCCAGTCCGTCCGCCATCGTAATCGGCCCCTATGTCTCCTTTTTAAATGAGTATTATTTCACAACTTTATTTAAAGGTATACTTCCTAAAGGATTTCTCACCACTGATCTGTTTTCTCTGAAGCCACTAGACTCTTAAATCCTCCCAATGAGTCCTTGAGTCTCTTTCATTCAATTCATGTCTCGTATGTCCCTTTTTTTCTCCATAGTACCCTGATGTAGCCTTAGTGTAGTATGAGAATAATACAAACTGTAAGAAATTGGGTTATTGGTTGAGAGGGGTGGTAGTCCCACTCAAGCAACAACCACAATACTTATCAAAGTAAACCACAAAAGTCACTAAATTTACATGTGCTTAACCCTCTGGTAGCTTGACACAGAGCAGTCAGACTTCACGTTTTCTCATATAGGAGTGCACTCTGATGCCAGCCAAGGGTCCGGGACATGGGGAGGCACCACTTGGGGATCAGGGACTCACTCTAGCAGATGTCAGCTGGGCTTAGGCAGGTCTAGGCAGGTATGGTTGCAACAGGTCAGCTGGGCTTTTGCAGGGCAGCCTTTGGAGCTTGTTGTGTCCCTTTAGCTCAGACAGGGGGTCAGCCAACTGGCCCTTTGAGTCACTAAGGTTGCCTGGAATAAAGGGCGCAGGTCCAGTCTTCCTTCTCAGAGAGCAAGTCAGGCCTCAAGCAGCAGGGCATCCTTCTGGGAGGTAAGGTACTCCTCAAGCAGCAGTACAGTCCTCTGGGGAAAAAGGCAGTCCTTCTGTTCTGTCCACAAGTCCAAGAATGTACTGCAGAGTGGCTCTGGAGGTTCAATATTCATACTCAGAGTCAGTCTTTGTAGTGGGGGGATAACCCTATACACCACACATCTTATTGTGGAAAGTTCTTTCCTTCCCCTGTCAAGACTCAAAGAGGTCTGAGGTGACAAAAGACTATAGTAAGGTTCCTTTGTGTGTACAGGAGTCAAAGTCCTTTAAATGTATTTGGGGCTGGGTATGGCGCCTCCCCCAACCATTCTGGCAGGGTGACCCATCCTGTCCGCACCTATTCCCCTTTTGTTGCACTGCCTGGAACTGTGCCAAACGCTACAAGCAGAGCCATTCACAGCCATGCAACCTAGAATACTGACAGAAGGCACACATGTTTAGGGAAAGAAATGGCAATTTCTAAAATCTGCATTTTCAGAATTGTGACTTAAAATTCGAATTCACCATTAAATCACAAGTCATCACTTATTAAATGCAATCACGTAACCCCATGTTAGTCACGAGGAGAGATAGGCCTTACAGTAGTGAAAAAGTCCCACATGTTCTATTTTTTAAATACAAGGCACCCTGCCCTATGAGCCTTTAGGGACTACCTTAGGGGTGACTTATATGTATTAAAAAAAGAAGGTTTAGGCCTGGCAAAGTAATTAGTTTGCCAGGTCGAAATGGCAGTTTTACACTGAGTACTGGTTGCAGAGGCAGGCCTGAGACATGTTTTAAATGACCACTTCAGTAGTTGGCACAATGAGTGCTGCAGGGCCACTTGTAGCATTTAATGTACATGCCCTGGATATATGTAGTACCATTTACTAAGGACTTACAAGTAAATTAAATGTGCCAATTACCCAAAAAGCTAGTTTTACCATGTTTGAAGGAGAGGACACAAGCACTGGCTAGCGGTGGTAAAGAGAGCAGAGTCCTAAAGCCAACTAAAACAAATTCGGCAAAACAGGAGTAAAGGCAAAATGTATGGGGGAATACTATGCCAAGAATGTCTGGTCTAACACAAACAATTTATCAAACACCACTGGGATGCTGACATGTGGGCATGATACTGGGACTTTGACAATGGGCACCAGCAGAGTGACACAGATGGGGGACTCTAGCATTTGAGCATAGAAACTGAGACATTATCAATGATATTGTGGAACTGCCACAGTCACACTGGAATGTCACTTGAACATTGCTACCAACATCAGAACATTGTAATGAGGATACTGGGACTTCTCCAGCATTAGCTCATAGACACTGCCATAAGGACGGTGACGCTGGGATTCTGGTACTAGGGCACGTTCATCGGTCACTGATAGAGGAAGGGAAAGCCTGGCATTGTAAGATTGACACTAGCAATAGGAACATAACACGGACAGGAGAGGAGTGAAATGGGACGCTGGCACAGACTTTAGGATATGGACATTGCCACTAACACCAGGAGGCTGACGTGGGGCATAGGCGTGTTAGAATGATAGACTTGCATAATGAAACTGAAAGAGTGACACAGGGGACTGAGTTATTGGCTCTGAAACACTTACACCGGTACACTTTTATTTAGAGTTTTATATAGCGCGAACTAGACCCGAGACATCGGGTATCAGAGCGCTTTACATGAGCACCAGTTTCGTTACAGAAGGACACATTCCTTTTTGGGAGGCACGGGGAGATTAAGTGATTTGCCCAGAATCACAGGATGTTGAGCGTCGTTGCCGAGACTCGAACCCGGTTCCCCAGCTTCAAGGTCGACCGCTCTGGCCGTAAGGCTACATCCTCTCACTTACATGGACAAACACACACACAGGGACTCACGCCCACTGCAAGACTAAAAAGCACAGTGTACACTGACTGAAACACTGACATGGACTTTGAGAAATTGAAAGAGCCATAGGCACCAGGTGTACTGACAGAAGAACCCTGGCACAAGGGCAGTGGCTGTGATTTCTACAAAGGAACCTGGCATGGGGACACTGGCATGAATACTAAGTCACAAAGTCACAAAGACGTGTACACTCGGTGACCAGGGACTGGGACATGGACATGAGTGCAAAAAATATCCCCATGGACATGAGAGCCAAACCGGCCAATAATGCAAAGGAGGGGGGAATCCAGACGTACAAATTCTCTGCTCTATTTAATCGGTCTGGCTCTCCCCCCACCTGTGGTGTTACATTTATACTTCGTGCCTGTTTAGGACTTTGGTGTGAGGAGACCATATGAGCAGAAGTTCAGTTTCTCGACGGCATCCCCACACCTAAATGCAGCTACTCTGAGGTATTTCTCACGGAATGGGGCATAACATTACAATCCGGGAATACCAGACACAAATTTGCATGTGTTTTGCGTTTTGGGTCTAATACAATATCAGTGTCCATTTATCCAGGGCTCTGCCATTGCCACGTCTTTTACCGTAAGGGACTGGTGGGAAACAGGCTTTGTCAGAGCCATCTTCGCACAGAAAGTGGTGGTGCATGAAGTATTATATTAATACATACATTAATACATATCTCATTCATGCAGGATAGCAGGGGATCTGTTCTCTAAGGGCTGAGGGTGGGATATCACCCCGAATCCACACTAAAGCTTCAGTTAATTTCTATGCACTTTTGACGAATGTCCCTGTCCCATTATTATTAATTCAAGCACCCTACGTCCTTCACCTTCCTCAAGATTTCTAGGAGTGTCCATGTAAAATAGTATTGGGTTACAATAACAGCAATTAATAAATACCAAAGAACACTTTTTTTATTTATTTACGATCTCACAGAGGGGCATTTTTACAAGTCCCTATCGCCACCACAACGTCACTTTCAGTGACATTGTGATGGCGATAGGGGCCTCGCTTTATTTACAAGGCAGTGTTAAGCCACTTAACGTGGCTTAACGCTGCCTTGTAAATAAGGCACCCTTTCATGCTGTATTTAGCAAGAAAGGGGAGGTAATGGGTGTTACGGTGGGCATTTCACCGCAACACCCATTGATTTTGACACTCACCCCTATTTACAAGGGCAGCGTAAATAGGAGGCAGCGCCAAAATTAAGACCAGGGAAAACCTGGTCTTAAACAGGCGAAATGAGGAGAAATGCTATATTTCTCTTTGTTTTTGCTGTTCCTATGTGTGCTGCATTAAGCTGCACACATAGAAACAGCAAATTGCCTATGATTGTTTATGTGCAGGAAGGGAGACCTTCCTGCACATAAACATTCATTTAAAAAAAATGCCATTTTGCAACTTCGATGTGTGCTGCATTAAGCAGCACACATAGAAGTTACAAAACTGCATTTAAATCTTCCCCTCAACACAGGGACTCTTGCACTATCGTGCAAGGGTGCCTGCGTTGGCGCTAGGCAGCTAAAGTTAGCACCAGCGCAGGGGGAAATGCAGGGCTGCACCATATTCTAGTAAATATGGTGCAGCCCTGCGTTTCTAAAGTGACGAAGTGTGTCGTTAGCCTGCTTGGCTTAGCGACACGCTTCGCCACTTTATTGTAAATATGCCCCACAATATCCAACATTTTACAAAATATGTATGAGGGAGAAACCCGAACAACCTCCCTTAACACCCATATAATATTTTTCATATGTATTTGGGGGGTCATACTCCCTGAAGCATATTTATCCTCTGCCTCTGAGACTGAGCATCGTGATGGCAAGTGACTGTTGAGCGCTGCAGGATATTTTTATTTTAAAAAAACACAACTAATGGGAGTGAAGAGATCGAAGAATATCAAAATAATTCTTTACGCTTCTGTCTCCATGGACGTTTTCTTCCCCTCGTTATGCATTTCAGCATTTGCCTAAACTTCCTCCGAAAGGTTTATTTTAAGAGCGACTGAATTCCGCGGCGTCTGTCGAGCCACAATATGTGTAATTATTGCTCGCAACACCAGTAATATTTTTAGCTGGCGCTGAACGACAGGTGCAGGAATTATCCGCTTCCGATGCAGCCTTGCAGCCACTTTCTCTCAAGGCGGGGGGGAGGAGCTTGTCACAAATAATTGGTCTCCCTTTTCAAGCCTTCTGCTTAAGCAAGAGAATCCTTAAGACCTCAATGGGCCAATCTAGTTGAGTGATCGATATAGTAAAGCTGTGTACTGTATACAAATTTAGATTTCTAAATATTTTTCTACCCGGGTATGTATACCCTGAGGGAATCAATCTATCTATCTATCTATCTATCTATCTATCTATCTATCTATCTATCTATCTATCTATCTATCTATCTATCTACTTACCTACCTACCGCCCGCAATCTTTTTGCCTTCACTCCTCTTGTTTTCTGAACACGTTCTTGTAGGCTTTTAGAACTCTGCGCACTTTACCACTGCTAACCAGTGCTAAAGCACCTGTGGTCTCTCCTTTAAACATGGTAACATTTGTTTACAACCAAGTGGCACATTTAACTTACTTGTAAGTTCCTAGTAAAGTGGTACTATATGTACCCTAGCTGTAAATTAAATGCTCCTAAAGGACCTGTACAACTTGTTGTGCCACCCGCTCAAGTGGTCTTTTAAACATATCACAGGTCGTCCATTGCAGTCTGTATTCGGTTTTAAGCTGCCAATTCGACTGAGTAAAATAAACTTTTTACCTAGCCTAAACCATCTTTTTTAATACATATAAGTCACCCCTAGGGTAGGATCCAAAAAGCCTATAGGGCAAGGTGCATTGAATTTAAAGAGTTGGACATGCATTTTTAAGTTTCACATGGCCTGGTAGTGAGAAACTCCCAAATTCGTTTTTTACTACTGTGAGGCTTACCTTTCCCAGAGGATAACAATGGATTTCCTTATTACATCTAATAAGTGATAACTTTTGTTTGGGAGGATGTGGAAATGTCATGGTTGGTGTCTAAAGAATTGTAAAATCCTCTTTAATAGAACAGTCCGATTTTAATTCACAATTCTGAAAATGCTATTTTTAGAAAGTTGGGGTTTCTTTGTCCTAACTATTTGGTGTCTGCAGCGTATTTCTTGTGTCACATGACTAGGTGTAGTTGTCTTTTATGTATTACTCCAAGACAGCCACACAATAGAAGGATTGGGTTTTGTCAGGATGGGACATGCAAGCAGCATGGGGGCAGAGCTGTGCACTGCCTTACTTGCACTTCAAAGGCACTGCCTCAGCTTACACACAAAGAACTTCACATTAGCCTATTGTGCCCCCAACAAGACTGGGACCAGGGCAGGGAGGCATGGAATTCTAGACACTTCTGTAAGGGGAAAACTCCAGAAATGTCTCCCACTTCAAAGGGGCAGCAGGTATAAAAATAGGACCCACAGATCTACTCTTCAGTACACTCTTGGACCAGTGGATACTTCAGAAGAAGTATTGCGTTGCTGTCAGAGGACTGCCCTGCTGCCTGAGGCCTGTCGTGCTGTCTGAGAAGGAAGGGTGGACCTGCTCCCTCCATCCCAGGCTATCTGACTTCAAGGGTCAGCTGACTGACCTTCTGTTCTGAGCTACATGGACACAATAAGCTCCAGAGGCCTCCCTGCAACCGCCCAGCTGACCTGCTGCGCTGGACCTGAAATTGGACCTTCCCGAATCCTGCTGGCCTCTGCTAGAGTGAGTTCCTGATCCCTAAGTGTTGCCTCCCCAGGTCTTGGACCCTGGCTGGCACTAAAGAGAGCTCCTCCTGGCCTAACTAAAGCTTCTACCAAATCTGGTACAAAGTAATGCAAACACCCACCAAGCCTTGCCACACATCTGCCAGCCTCATTGGAATTGATGCAGTGCAAAGCAAAGCACCGCAAAGCTTCACCACACAAATGCCAACTTCATCAGAACCGATGCCAAGTGACACAAAGCCCTGCATAGCCTCACCGTACAATTCTTTAGGACCAATGAAGAGCAGTACAAAGCCCTGCAAAACCTTGCCACATAACTTCATCAGAACTGACACTGGTTGACACCAAGCCTCGCAAAGCGACGCCACGCACATCATGCAGCAAGGATATAAGGTACAATCCTCAATGGGCCAAACTTGGTCCTGTGTCCATCCTGCGCTCCATTGCGGTCGGCCTGAACTTGTGACTTTGCCCTGGTCCTGCGCGACCAGATACCCACAGTTGGCGCTTTGCTCCTTTTGGTGCTACTTTTTATCTAAATCTTCAAAATTACATATCTCTAGTTCTACTGATTGTATTTTTGTTGCTTTGGTCTCAAATAATTTATTAAAATGTACTCTATTTTTCTAAATTAGTGTGGGATTTTTCTTGTGTTGTGTTTTCACTTTATTACTGTTTAAGTGCTGCATAAACACTTTACAAATTGCCGCTAAGTTGAGCCTGACTGCTTTTGTGCCAAGTTATCAGAGGTTTAAGCACAGGTTGATTTAGTGACTTTTGGTGGTTCACCCTGACATGGATTGTAGCTGTTGCTTGAGTGGGGTTTCGGCCCACTCAAATCTATATAGTGTTTTTATATAAAGAATACAAGGTGATGGTGCTTCACAGAGCAAACTGTGCACAATTTATTTATTGTTGAGATACTGGATTTCTCCACTCCCCTAGGCAGAACTTTGCAGTTTTGGCCTTTCCTTTAACAAATCATTACATTCTTATCAATTCTGCTAGTTTTCTTTGGTCAACTAACTACAAATTAAAAGTAGACCCTGAATCCTAGAATGCATTAGTGTAGTAACTGAAAGCCAAGGACAGAAAATGCCAAACTACTCTGACATAGAATCATCTAGCAGCTAATGCCAATAGGTCTCCTTTTTATTGTCGACCAATGCCGGGACATTGCTTCACATCCTGGGATAGTTAGGCCTCTATTACAAGTTTTCCAATAATACTAGGTTAAGCAGAAACAAGAGTTTCCATCCAAATGGGGATTACAAAGTGTGAGGTAAAAGCAATCCAAAGACACATGCAGACTTTTTTTCAGGGAAAAGTTCGCGGAATGAAGGGGAAATGTTAGACCTGGGATCCTTGGCATGGTTTCCCCTGTCTTTCTGCCTCTGTCTCCTGTATGTTAGATGTGTGCTGGATTTCGTTTTTGCTGGTCTAGATGCTTTGGGCACATTGCCACTGCTAATCAGTGCCAAACTGCAAATGCTCCCTATGTAAATTGTGCATATGGATTGGTGTTTCCATGATTGGCTTGTTTAACTTACTACTAAGTCCCTAGTGCAGTGCACTGTGTGTGCCCAGGGCCTGTAAGCCAAATGCTACCGCCCATCTTCGACAGATGCCACCGCTTGCTACGTGACCGTCAGCACTGCGACAAGCCCTACCCTGTACTGCAGCCCTGGTCTCACTGACATCGCTGGACAACCACCACCGAGACGCTGCTTGCACCTCGACCTTAAGGCACCGCATGCCGCATCGCTCCGCTTAACACCGCAGCCTCAATGACCGCCGCCACCGGCCCACACTGCAGCGGTAACCCGAAACAAAAAGAATCTGTTTACAAGTCTTCTGACACCGATGCCTGTCCGCAGCTTTGCGGTCAACCAAAACTGTTGGATTTGGTTGTTTTCAGCACCGCTGTAGCACCGGATGGAGCTACCAACCTCAAGGAACTGCATTTTTAAGGTTATTATTTCAAAGTGCATATTTTGATTATTATATGTTGGATATTTATCATTTTGGTCTTGTTTTA
Source organism: Calotriton arnoldi (assembly GCA_963921515.1). NCBI lineage: Eukaryota > Metazoa > Chordata > Amphibia > Caudata > Salamandridae > Calotriton > Calotriton arnoldi. The sequence goes on along the minus strand of CAWUFW010008524.1, from coordinate 675,490 downwards.
CACAGATAAATATTGGATATTTTTCTAAACTGGTGTGGTGTCCTCTTGTAGTGTTTTCACTGTATTACTGTTGGGTATGTGCAAATGCTTTACACACTGCTTCTGAAATAAGCCTGACTTCTTGTGCCAAGCTACCAAGGGGGTGAGCAGGGGTTATTTCAGTGGTGTAGCCCCCTTATCCTGACTAGGAAGAAGGGTCCCTACTTGGACAAGGTAACAACCTGCCAACTAGAGACCCCCATTTCTAACAGGAAACATAGAGAAATAGGTGTGCAAACCGTCAGCTGAACGTTATTCCCCATTCTGGGTGTGACACTTTTAACAGTGCAGTACTACCGCACCAAGTAATGATGATGTCCCACACAGTCTGTAATTCCAGGTGTGGTGTTAACACACTGGTTTTCCCTACATACCTCTTACTGAGAGAGTTGATGGCTGTTGAAGCCGTATTCATCTTTGCTGCCGGTCACAGACATCCAGCTTCACAGACATCCAGCTTAATATTAGCCTTGGTAACTTACACCACCAAGCATGTGACTGGGATGTTTTGGACCTGTTTACTGATATCTTAGAAAGTTGGTGGGACCCACATGAGGCACTGAAGGGAAAGTGGTTACTGGATGAAATAACTATTTTGCCCACTGAATGTGAATGAAAATAATAATTATATCTCCTTATCTGACCACAGTAAGGATTTGGATGACTTGATCAAACATGAACACAAACTATTAAGACAAATGTAGAAAAAATAAGAGCAAACCCAGCAAACACTCAGATAACAATGGAACCAAGGCAATATTAACCTGTTGACCGCGGCGCGAATTCCGCCGCGGTGCTGGCAAAATAATGAGTGGGCGGGGTTCGGACGGCCCTTGGCCGTCCTCCGCACACGCCCACTGTGATGTACGACGGCCGGCGGCCGTCCGACGGATTCAAGGGGTTAAACACACTTGTCTACTTGGTTCATGAATAAGTACAATGAGGTCGAATGTTCTGAAGTGGTCTAATCCGCATGACAAAATTGTGTTTTTGAGCAAAACATTTCTGGTAATACTGTTATATGATATACATTCTGCCTAAGACACATATATGTTTATCAAACTACCAGAAAGATCAATTCTTCATGCATGAATCCCTGACAGATAATTTATTAATATAAATAAATATTTTTTTCTTTTCCGTATGCAAATAGACTACAATTGCATGCACTGCACACAAAAGGTCTCATTGTTACTAGTGCTCTGGTATTAGTAAAGGGGCTGATAACAGGAGTTACAAGCCATATCCTATCAGGATTACAAGCTTCACTGGAACATCATGGATCTGGTGCCATCCACCCTGAGGTTTTCTCTGAAGAAAGCAGAAGTGTCTGGGTGAAGTACCAGGTAATACCAGGCAAAAATATGCAGAAGTCGGTACCAAAGTAGTAAATCCTGCCTTATTTAGGAAGTCAGATTTAATATTCTATCTCCAGTCATAGAATGAATTAATAGTGTAGTTCAGATTGTCAATAAAACACATTCTCACCAATACAGGTGCTAGGGCAAGAGATGAAAACATAAGTGTGATTCAAGGCAACATTTAAACTCCTTGTGCACCAGTTATTAGACTTTTGGGAAACGTTTTTATGTAAACTGATTTTGCATAGCGTTAATATCCCTATCGATGGCCACTTCTGTGCACTCATTTCAAAGAGGATTGTAGGCGAACCAGGTATACCTGATGCAGAAAATCTATTTTTACTTCTTTCAAAAATTGAGGGGCATATTAGCAAGAACGGCGTTAAAATTATCGCCGCTTTAGCGGCAGGAAACTGCCGCTAAAGCGGCGATAATGGGCTTCATAATATGCCCTTGAGAATTCCAATAGAAGCCCAGGATCACGGCAGAACATGGGCTTCTATTGGTATTCTCAAGGGCATATTATCAAGCCCATTATCGCCGCTTTAGCGGCAGTTTCCTGCCGCTAAAGCGGCGATAATTTTAACGCCGTTCTTGCTAATATGCCCCATAGTTTTTAGTGATGCTTTACAGAATGATAAACAATTTTCCAGAATCATTGCTTTGTAGAAACATAGGGGCATATTAGCAAGACCCACGTTAAAATTATCGCCGTTTTAGCGGCAGGAAACTGCCGCTAAAACGGCGATAATGGGCTTGCTAATATGCGTATTGGAATTCCAATAGAAGCCCAGGTTAGATGTCCTGCACATCTAACCTATCTAAATCCGTATTTGTAAAGCGCGAACTACTCACCCTTACGGGTCTCAAGGCGCTGGGGGCCGTCGTGGAAATTAAGCGAGCTATTGCCCAGAGTCACATGGTGCTGAGCTGAGCTGCCGCCGGAGCCGGGGATCGAACCGTGAACCCTGTGCTCCGAAGACAGCTGCCCTGGCCGCTGCACCACACCTCTCCACACCTATGCTTCTATTGGAATTCTATAACGCATATTAGCAAGCCCATTATCGCCGTTATAGCGGCAGTTTCCTGCCGCTAAAACGGCGATAATTTTAACGTGGGTCTTGCTAATATGCCCCATAGGACTCTAGTACTGCAGCCAGCAATCTGTTGTTTAGAGCTCTGGGTAGGTATATGATATGCTTGGACCCTCTTTCATAAAGGGTCTGTGTGTTGAGGTTGACTCCTTAAACTCCACAGGCCTCATTCAAGAGGTTTTACCGAAGGGCAGCGCCGCAGGCATCCCTGCTGCGCTGCCCTACGGTAAAAGAAAAGGGAAGGAATGCACCGTATCTATAAGATACGGTGCATTCCTGTCCTTTTCCCCTGTGCCGGCGCACAATGGGCTGCCGTGCGCCAACGCAGGCACCTTTGCACCATGGTGCAAGGGTGCCTGCTTTGAGGAGATGATTGGTTTTGTGCAGAAAGGGAAACCTTCCTGCACAAAAACAATCACAAGAGGCTTTTTCTTTTTTTTATGTGTGCTGCAGAATGCAACACACATAGAAAAAGGAAAAACGAGGAGAAATAAAGATATTTCTCCTCGTTGTGCCTCCCTTACGCCTCCCCTGGGGAGGCGTAAGCTTTTGGCGCTGCCTCAGATTTTCGATTTCTCGTAAATCTGGGGCAGTGCCAAAATGCCATGGATGTTGCTGGGAACGCCCCCAGCAACACTCATTGCACGTCCCTTTAACGCAGAAAAGTGTGTTAAATGGGACAATATTTAGGAGGTAGCATTAAGCCAAAAAAAGTGGCTTAGTGCTGCCTCGTAAAAAAGTGACGTTCCGACGGCGCAAGGGGCCCACATATTTCCATACTGGAACCAATGTAGGTTTTGGGGTTAAGAAGCATGTGATCTAATTCATTAAAGCCCCTGAACTCCTTGAATCAAGTTCTGCCTTTGGTTGACGAATTTGTATTGGTCTCTGAAGGCTGAGCATGTATGGATTAGTAGTAATGCAGCCTAGATAAAGCTAAAGTTTAGACAAAAATAGATTTCATTTTGAAAAAATAAGCAAGATTTTCCTACTTTGTGGTTCATGCTTATATACATCTTCGTGGATGCAATAAATGTCAGGTCTTAACTTATGGAGGTGTAGCCCTAGGATTATATCTGTCCACGAATTCTCATACTTACATGAATGAGTCCTCCGAATCCGAAAAGGCACACGCTGCTCATTTGTAGAGCAGTAGCTTTAATTACTTTTTTGTACCATTATAGTCTAAACGTTCAGCAGCTCTGATGATGTAGTAGGTACTATATATATTGCCATATTGCCATCTTGTCTTTATCCATCTGTCAAACACAGCTGAATGTCAATTGCCTTTGGAAGGTTTTTTTTTTTGCAAACTTGTCTTTACGTAGATGTGCTTTGACTGACTAACTACTCATTTATATTTCATGCGGTGTCATTCTGAATTACTACTTCTTCAACTTCTGGATTGTACCTACCTTAGTTCTTCTACCTAGCGGATGCTTTTCAAAAGGCATCCGCTTTCATATAGAAAATGGTTACATTGGCTCTCAGTAATTGCGTTTGTTGTACAAATATAACTACTCATGCCAGCCCAGTATTATTTGGGCATCCAGGACACCTTTGATTTCAAAAGTGAAATAGACCAATCATCATACAAAGGCAAAAGGAAAGAGGAAAGTACTATGGAGACTAACCATGGAAGTAAATATATATCTCTGATTCCCTGGAAGAGATGCTTCCAACTTACCTAAAGGCTGAGGGCCTCATTTATGAGGCTCCTCGCGCCTCCGGAACGTCACTTTTTTTGACGTTCCGTGGCGCAGAAGCCTGCGTGATATTTATCAGGTAGCACTAAGCCACTTTTTTTGGCTTAATGCTGCCTGATAAATATCAGTCCCTTTAACGCAGTGTTCTGCATTAAAGGGGCGTGCAATGGGTGTTGCTGGGGGAGTTTCCAGCAACATCCATGACCTTTTGACACTGCCCCAGATTTACGAGAAATCGTAAATCTGAGGCAGCCCCAAAAGCTTACGCCTCCCCAGGGGAGGCGTAAGGGAGGCACAACGAGGAGAAATATCTTTATTTCTCCTCGTTTTTCCTTACTTGCTCAGGCACTGCACAGCCTATACTGAGTTTTGAAGAACTTAAATATTTTGGTGTTCTTGTATCTCGCAAAGCCCTGCATTGTGTGGTCAGAGAGACTTCTGTATGCCTACGGGACTTCAATAAACCTGAGAGATTCTTGACTCAGCGCAACTCAACACTTCACTCACTTCACAAGTATGTCACAATGCCTGGTAGACATAGGAATTTCTGACTCTTATAAATTCCTACACCCCAGTAGTTCCTATAGTGATTCTGAAAAGTAGTGGCTTGACATTGCACCTATCATCACCCAAGGATCAAAAAAAGTGAAAAGCAATCAAGATTTACCAATAGTTCAGTTCCTTCTGTCAGCTCTGACAGGAAGGAGCTTCAAAGAAAATCTGCTCTAGTGGTTCCATTTAAAGCCCATGATACATGGGTCACCAATGAAAATTCAAAGTGAGGACTGGGGGCAGGGGTCATCAAGGGCTCTCCAGACACTGACTGTTTTAGTCACAGGAAAGGACATGTTTGACATTAGTGTATTGGAGCTCAAGGCTCACTTTTTGGTCTTGCAATATTTAGCCTGCCTCTTGCAAGAAAGGTGGCCTAGTATAAGATGACAGTACATCATGGGCCATTGCTCTTGCATTGTACCAGTAAGAGTTAAATCATGTAATAAACATATTACTTTTATCATGAATGTGAGGGCCCGGTTCACAAAGGTAAAGTTAGGGGAGAAGTTTAACTTAGACCAAAAGTCTAACTTTACTACTTTTCGGTATTCACAAAGGCAAGTTCCTACTAGTAACTTTACTGCTAGTGAACTTACTACTAGTAAGCATACCTTTTCGGTATTCACAAAGGTTAGTTATGACTAGTAACTTTACTAAAAGTGAACTTACTAATAGTAAACTTAATCTTAGTAAAGTTACTACTAGTAAAATTACTAGTAGTAAAGTTACTAGTAGTAACTTACCTTTGTGAATACCGAAAAGAAGAAAAGTTAGACTTTTGGTCTAAATTAGACTTTTGGTCTAACTTTACATTTGTGAATCTTGCCCACAGCACAGGCATTGAGGGCCCCAATTCACAAAGGTAAAGTTCGACCTAAAGTCTAACTTAGACCAAAAATCTAACTTTACACTTTTTCGGCATTCACAAAGGTAAGTTACTACAAGTAACTTTACTACTAGTAAACTTACTACTAGTAAACTTGCTACTAGTAAAATTACTGGTAGTAAAGTTGCTAGTAGTAACTTACCTTTGTGAATACCAAAAATTAGTAAAGTAAGACTTTTGATCTAAGTTAGACTTTTGATCTTACTTTACCTTTGTGAATTCGGCCCTGAGTGTGCAGGTGCACCAAACAAAAAAACAGCAAAAGCAAAGGGCCTTTCCATCCCTTTATGAGTTCTAGGTCTGGGACATTTAAAAAATGACATCTAGGGGAGAGTCATACCTCCCACAGCTGCAGAGATTAAAATGCTTTATCAATAAGGTTTCAGAGGTACTAGACGGTGTTTAGATTGTTGCATGTATTACTGACCAATTTACTGATTAAGATTGGATTAAAGAGAATCCACAGGCTATAGTTTTGTGGTATCAATATTTTCCAGATTATTTATTTTTTCTGATAAAAATCTGACCATCCTCTAGAGATCTATTTGTTAATCTTGTCAACAAACTTCTAACTCAAACGTTTAACCGCCTTCATATATTTTTGTTTATGAAATTATCAGTTTAATTGCTTAATGCATAAGTAAGTATTGTAATAAAAAGTTTTTTTTATAAATGCAATTTTTTTTGGCTTGATTTGTCCTCTAGCTAAAGACAGTGGTCCCCAGACAAAAAATGTGTGTGAACAATGAATATAGACCCAATCAGTACTATATTATAGGAATCTGTCCAGCCGGGCAGATATTTAATATACAATCAAAAAACAATATTTGCAAACAATGAACACGAAACAGTTATAGTGGGACGCAAGCCTGCATCCAACTTGACAAAAAAGAGTACAGTATACTGTAAGAGGTTCAGGCAAAGGAAGTCGTTTGTTTCAAACACATTTCTTGTAGAACAAACATAATATATAGAAGACACCATTACACAAAAATTAGGGCATTTGCACAAAAGCGTATATGGTGTACAAAGTGTCGACGGCGTTTCGATCCCTTAAGAGAATGCCGGGATCAACCAGAGGAGCAAAAAGGTCACTAGGATGCTTGTTTCCGGTCCAGGGAAGACATGGCTTGGCAGTTCGGGCTGGACTGTTCCCATGAGGCACGGGGTCAGACTGATTTGCATATGGCCATGTCTGAACTGGGGTGGTGGAGTGAGCTAAAGAATGATTATGGATTAAACCCAGATCAGTTGACTGGGGGTGAGTGTTTGATTGGCTCAAACGTTCCGTCCATCATCCCCTTTTGTATCGCTTTGTTTGCCCTAAGTTGGCGGGGGTATACCCAGACGTGGGTCCCTTGCTCACTTTGCCACTGGATTCAAGCAAGCCTGGCTGATGACGGCTGAAATGCCAGAAACCGGTCCTAGGATGCTTGTTTCCGGTCCAGGGAAGACATGGCTTGGCAGTTTGGGCTGGACTGTTCCCATGAGGCACAGGGTCAGACTGATTTGCATATGGCCATGTCTGAACTGGGGTGGTGGAGTGAGCTAAAGAATGATGATGGATTAAACCCAGATCAGTTGACTGGGGGTGAGTGTTTGATTGGTTCAAACGTTCCGTCCATCATCCCCTTTTGTATCGATTAGGATTATGACAGCATCATCTGTAGGAGTGAGAACCAGCATGCAGGGCATACGCGCTTACCGATAGTAGTCCTTGGTCTGTCACACCATTCTGTGTAGCCGGTCACAGCACTGAGTGAACCGGGAGGTGGCGGTATTTTAGGAGCCATCCTATTGGGAGCAGTGGGTCAGATGATCAGGGATAGTAAAAATGAAAAAGAGACTATTGATAGCCAAAAGCGTGGCCATCTTGGAGTGTGAAGAGATACATGTGCTTAATAGGTAGTGGTTGAGAGAAAGAGGTAAACCAGGAAGGAGAATCAGGCCACCGTGGAGTGCATTGAAAAGAAATTGAGCTCAATACATTAAGATAAAGGCAGAGTCGGCGATAGATTTTAGGATACATTTAGGAGACATTCCTTTATCTGTAAATTACTAATTTCCTTCTCTTTCTCTTTTTCTCCCTCTTCCCAACCCTTTTTCCATGGTTCTAGCAATTTTAGCCATATGTAAACAGGCATGTCATTTATAATGTCCTGAGGATGATCCCGGCATTCTCTTAAGGGATCGAAACGCTCGTCGACACTTTGTACACCATATACGCTTTTGTGAAAATGCACTAATTTTTGTGTAATGGTGTCTTCTATATATTATGTTTGTTCTACAAGAAATGTGTTTGAAACAAACGACTTCCTTTGCCTGAACCCCTCACTGTATACTGTACTCTTTTTGTCAAGTTGGATGCAGGCTTGCGTCCCACTATAACTGTTTCGTGTTCATTGTTTGCAAATATTGTTTTTTGATTGTATATTAAATATCTGCCCGGCTGGACAGATTCCTATAATATAGTACTGATTGGGTCTATATTCATTGTTCACACAAATTTTTTGTCTGGGGACCACTGTCTTTAGAAAGAGTTCAATTACCCAAAGGTCCCTGACCGACTGTATTTGGGTCTCCTTGTCCTTTTACAATATGTATAGCGCAATCGCTGGATTGCAAGGTCTGAGTATTCTGACTCCCCTTCCAGTAAGTGGGCACCTCCCTAGTTCCACGTTCTCTCCATCACATCTCCCATTTTCTCTATCACACCTCCCCTTCTCAGGGCTATGTCTGACCACACACCATTATACTCAGAGGACTATATTAAGAAAATTCTAGAGGGACCCACCCTTCTTTCAGATACTACAGATACCCCAATAGATACTAGCACTTCCCTAGTAGAACAACTTGAAAAGTGTAAGAACAAATTTGTCCGTTTACAATTGATGATACGTATGCTTACAGAATATCTTAAAGCCAACATCATCCCCACAGGACTACAAGTCAGAAATATCCCAGGGGTATTTACTGACATTCCCAAATACATTACTAATTTCAGTTATATCAGGGCAACCTGCTCCAGACATTGGATGGTGCTAGGTATCGATATAGCAACCGAAGAACTCAAGAAACTCACAGACGAGATTACCGATCTCGAAAAACAGATCAAGGACAATAACCCAACATTGGAGTGTAAAAAACTGCTAGAACAGGTACAGAAGACTATTGACGAGTTCCATAGGCTAGAACAAAATAAAAAATCTATTAAAGTAAAGAAAGATATAAAATCTTTTACACAAGAAAGGGCATACCCTTATCTGAACAAAGATTTCTACACTAACAGATCATACAATAATCCCCAAAACTCTAGACCTTGGGGCCGTTTCAACAGAAGGAATAATCTGGTTGGCTTTTCCGACACATCAGCCGAATCCTCCGCTAATTTTGACCAAGGTGAGGGGCCTAGCACCTCCAATAGGAATCCCAACACTCCTTTTTTAGTACGGGGACAGCCCGAGCCCCCAAAAAGAGGGAAGGTAAAACAACAACAGCGCTGGTTCAACCCACCGGGGAACGCCAGACACGTCGGCAACACTACCAATGGTAGACAACTACACAGAATCATCCACTGAGTGTAACAGTTCAATGCTACCTATTTTCAATTTATCTACACATCAACTATCTGACCCTGAGCAATCCTTATTGAGTAAGGGGCTCTCATTTGTGCCAACTACCCGCCCTAATTTCTTAGAGCTACAGACTGAACTGCTGAGGTTTTTCAGGAAGATAAGACTTCACAGTTACTTCCTGCTGAATCCGAAACCCAGCAATAGTCCTAATACTCTTCTCAGACCTCCCTCTACCTTTTCACCCTCTGCCAACATGATTCCAGGTGAAATACTCACCTTCGAAAAACTAGTTCTCAAAGACATCCCCCAATTGGAAACGTCACGCCGATTTATTCCTTACAACATCTCAATGGAAGAGAAAAAGGCACTCCTTAATTTGAAAACCAATCCTTCCATTGTTATAATGTAGTGTAGTTCCTATTTCCCTAATAGGCTCTGCGCATTGGAATAATATACCCTATAGGCTTGACATAGGACTGAGGTCGGTATGTCCCTATCGAGTATATTAAACTTAATTACTTTTGTGCCAGCTAGCTCAGAGGCCACTAGAAACTCCTTGAGAACAAGAAGGGAGTAGTTTCTGGCAACCGCATAAACATGACTACTTTGTTTCCCTTTAGAATCGGAACACGTCTCAGAATCGTGGAAACAATAGATAACAGTTTCACTCGGTCAATCGTGCATGCTTAGTTTCCGCAGAGTTACACAGAAAGAAAAGACGGGCGTTTCATTAAAAGGTTTTATTGAACAGTCTTGTTTCTCGTGTAAGAGATATGTGCTGTTATGATCACAAGACAGTATGCAAGATAAATAATGTACAGCGTAAGCAGTAGAAATAAATAATACTGCGCTAGCATTATCTTTTAGCATATATTCACGTACATAAATAACATGAGCTAAAAATGCGAGTACTCATACGATGCGTCTCTAAGCTAGTTCTACCCCAATGTACAAAACCTAGTCTAGGTGTAGGGAAAGGTAAGAAGTAGGTGGAGTATTCTCTAGTATGGTATACTAAGAGTATGTTAAGTCTAGTATGCCAAGAGTCCCTCTAGGTTCTAGTCAGCTCCATACCTTGAGAATGAGAGAGGTGGGAATCTCCTGCCGGATCTGGAACTCTAACACCCCGCGAAGGGAGTCAGAACACTGGAAGCTGGATTCTTCTGCGAGCAGGAATGACAGCGTCGTCTCAGTGCGTCAGGCCGGGATACGGGCTCCTCTTAAGTCGAGGTCTCCTCTAACTTGCTTGGGCAAGGGAAGGTATATTTATACATGATAGGTGCCTTGGAATGTTAGCATTGACGTGAAGTCGGACAGAGGAAGACATCAGGAATGAACCCTTAAGGTATAACGGTTCATACATAATAGATGAGTTCTTGGAGAAATCAATAATCCTGTGCTAGGGGAACTCCCGAAAGCTTAAGGGTCTGGTTTCTAAGAACTCGTTGTGACGTTAGGGTGGACGGATGTCGGTGACCATGCCTGTATTTGGAGTGCACGGCTAATGCCTAAATAAGGACTGAGATTCTATGCCTATATAAGGGCAATGCGAATTGTGCCTATATAGGAACATGTCTCAGGAAAACCTATATACGGACACCTAAAGCGGAGTACAACAATAAAACCCGCAGACAAAGGGGGAGGGATAGTTCTCCAAGAGCGAGATCAGTACAAGAATGAAATCCTAAGGCAGTTGGCCAACACAGATCATTATTGCAGACTGCCAACCAACCCAACCAAGGAATTACAGAAGCTAATCCTTCAAGTCACAAATGAAGGTTTAGAACTTGGGTTTCTTAGCAAGAATGAACACAAATTTCTCAACACCACGTCACCACGCACACCAGTGATTTATACTCTCCCTAAAATTCACAAGAGCCAGGGCAAGCCACCCGGTCGACCCATAGTATCGGGTTGCGGCTCTATTCTGGAACCGTTAGGTCGGTATGTGGATTTTTTCATTAAGGATTTTGTGCCTGAGACTGAATGTTATATATGTGACAGTATGGCCATGATCAACCTGGTTGACTATCACCCATTTGACCCCACATCCGACACCCTTTGCACGTTGGATGTGGAGTCGCTTACACAAATATTCCTCAAACTGACTCCCTCCTTGTTATTGAACAAGTCCTCAACAAACGACCAAGGCCCCATGCTGTACCCACGATCTTTATACTCCAACTCCTGGAAATTTGTCTCACTAGGAATTTCTTCCTTTTTGATGATCAATACTATCAGCAGGTGAAGGGTACATCTATGGGGGCAGTTTTTGCCCCAAACCTAGCCATACTATACATGGACCACCTGGAAACCAATCGCATACTATCACCTATGAACCCATTCCGCACCGGGATATCTATGTGGAAAAGGTACATAGATGACGTCTTTATGATCTGGCAGGAATCTGACGCAGCTATGAGACAACTTCTCCACTGGCTTAACAACAATTGTGACAGACTCAATTTCACCTTGACACACAGTAAGTACACCATCCCATTCCTAGATCTAAACATACAACATAAAGACAGGATACTCATCACTAGCTTATTCATAAAGCCCACAGAGAGGAACACCCTCCTCAGATATGACAGTCACCATCCCCGTGCCTTGAGGGACTCACTACCTTACTCGCAGTTCCTCCGCATCAGGAGGAATTGCTCTCTAAAGGATGACTATTTTCGAGAGGCGAAAGTCCTCAGTAACAAACTGACATCAAGGGGATACCCACGCAGGCTAGTGCGTAACTCCCTCAAAAGAGCCTGGTACTGTCCCAGGGATACACTTCTGGAACCCAAAGAGAAACAACCACAGAACCGTATGGTTTGTGTGACCACTTTTTCACCAGTATCACACACTGTTAAGAAGAGCATCATCAAACACTGGGAGGTTCTGAATACAGGGATACTTAATTTAGAACGCCTCTTGTTTGCATTCCGAAAAGCAAAAACATAAAAGATCACATAGTACGGGCAGCCCTACCATCTACCAAAAGCACAGGAACTCTCAATGAGCTTTGGGGCCTCCCGCCCGTAACAGGACATGGCAAATGTGGTGACTATATTGTTTGCCAGTTCACAATTGAATTTAAAGAATTTGTCTTTGATAAAATCAGGATTGAATTGAAAACCTTTTCGAATAGTAACACCAACAATGTGATTTATGCCATTCTGTGTCCTTGCAGTAGAATCTATATTGGACAGACCACGCAAAAGGCTCGGATACGGATTTGTCAACACCGCAGCAGAATACATTGCAATACCCCGAATGCACCTCTCATGGAACATTTTCAGGCAGCGGGTCACACTGAAGATGACATACGCTGGACAATCATTAGCGTGATAAAACCACCACCAAGGGGTGCGGACATTGTACAGCTCCTTAACAAGGAGGAACTGAAATGGATTTTGAGGACTGGAAGTATTCATACAGGCCTCAACCTTCTGGAAGACTGGACTTCACTAATCTAAACACGATTTTCCTAAGTAGTCTTTCGATCTTTGTCCTCAACACAGACATTGACTATTGTAACTGCCCTGTTTTTGTTCCCTTTTTAACGTCTTATGTTTCTTTTTTATTTATCTCTCCTAAATTCCATCGCCGATTTTTCCTCCATCTTAATGTATTGAGCTTGATTATTCTTCAATGTACTCTATGGTGTTTTGATTTATGTCTCCTAAATGTATCCTAAAATCTATCGCCGACTCTGCCTTTATCTTATTGTATTGAGCTCAATTTCTTTTCAATGTACTCCACGGTGGCCAGATTCTCCTTCCTGGTTTACCTCTTTCTCTCAACCACTACCTATTAAGCACATGTATCTCTTCACACTCCAAGATGGCCACGCTTTTGGCTATCAATAGTCTCTTTTTCATTTTTACTATCCCTGATCATCTGACCCACTGCTCCCAATAGGATGGCTCCTTAAATTCCGCCTCCTCCCGGTTCACTCAGTGCTGTGACCGGCTACACAGAATGGTGTGACAGACCAAGGACTACTATCGGTAAGCGCGTATGCCCTGCATGCTGGTCCTCACTCCTACAGATGATGCTGTCATAATCCTAATGACCTTTTTGCTCCTCTTTTCCAGCATTGGCCCTGAACTCTATTCAAGACCGCTACAGCGGCTTGTCATATACTTAATAGTTACATTGGAACTTCCACAATTGGTAAGGCATGCGCTCCACACTCTGCGGCTACCCTTATTCCTTCCGCCACTAATTTCCTTCCCTTCCACCCACTGCAGGCTTCCGTTCCCCGAGGCCTACTCCTTCGCACCAACACCTGGACCTCACGTACCACGTAGCTGGTCCTGTTTCCTTGATTTCAGGGAAGTCTGTCACCTGCCCTTGGGTAAGCGGACCCTCTGTGCGATACCTGTCCCGTCACCTCCCTGGGCTTCATTACAGCATTACACTACAAGCAACAGCGCATTCTTTATCTCAGTTACCCCTGTCTTTTTCTTATTATTCATCACCGTCAACACAGCTACTAGTAGAGATAGCTTCACTTTTTCAACACCCTCGCCAGATCTCGCTTCCAACTAGATCGGCAATTTTTCTATCGTTTTCTATCACCTTGGTTAGAATTATACACTGCACGTTAATATCACGTGCCTGCTTTCGTGCTCAGGAGCCTCATGCATCCAACTAGAGACTACACTAGAGACATTCTCACGAGCACTTCTCGTCGACATTCCTTTATCTGTAAATTACTAATTTCCTTCTCCTTCTCTTTTTCTCCCTCTTCCCAACCCTTTTTCCATGGTTCTAGCAATTTTAGCCGTATGTAAACAGGCATGTCATTTATAATGTCCTGAGGATGATCCCGGCATTCTCTTAAGGGATTGAAACGCCGTCGACACTTTGTACACCATATACGCTTTTGTGCAAATGCCCTAATTTTTGTGTAATGGTGTCTTCTAAATATTATGTTTGTTCTACAAGAAATGTGTTTGAAACAAACGACTTCCTTTGCCTGAACCCCTCACTGTATACTGTACTCTTTTTTGTCAAGTTGGATGCAGGCTTGTGTCCCACTATAACTGTTTCGTGTTCATTGTTTGCAAATATTGTTTTTTGATTGTATATTAAATATCTGCCCGGCTGGACAGATTCCTATAATATAGTACTGATTGGGTCTATATTCATTGTTCACACGAAATTTTTTTCTGGGGCCACTGTCTTTAGAAAGAGTTAAATTACCCAAAGGTCCCTGACAGACTGTATTTGGGTCACCTTGTCCTTTTACAATGTGATTTGTCCTCTAGAGCAGCCCAAATGGGGAGTTTGGACAAAAAAGCAGGGAAAAAATACTGTGTGGACAAATTATTGTGTCAAAAATATTGAGGACAAAAGCATTGTGAAGGTAAGTTTATATGTGTAAGCAAATTTTAACTATACTTATGTCCACATATATGCACCTTGATGATATATATATCTTTAAGGTACATAGAGTTGGAGTTAAGAATCTTAAATCTATACTTTCCTCAGTGCACTTACCTTCTCAATATTTTAGTCCTCGAAAATGTTGACACAATATTCTGCCACACAATATTTGTTTCCTCGATATTCTGTCAGATAACCTCAAAAGGACAACTTTGCAATAGCGCCGACCATAAGTTTTCTTAATGTGGAGGTCATGTCAATAGCATCTGAGGGGTTAAGTTACTAAATAAGAAAATACCAATTTCAGTTATTTAAATGATGCACAAATTATTCCATTCATATTAATTATATTGCATATAACTAAAACACCACACACACAATACACCAGAAGAATCACAACCCAAAATATAACATATAAAATATTATGAAAAAAGTAACATATAAAAAGTAAATTTAAAACAGCATTAACATAAATCAATGTTAACTTTCATGTACGTTTACGTTTTTTTTTATACGAGTTAATAATAATTTTATGACTGTGGCATTTATCTTTGTGAATCAGGCCCTAAGTGTTTAATTAAACACTACCCGCCCAATCTCCCAATAAACCCAAAACCTCCAAAATAAATTATACAATAAATTATAAAAGCTAAATAATAATATACTGATATATACATTAGTGTATCAATTTTACAAATAATAACTGCAGCTATAAAAAATAAAAATGATGATATATATACAATTACATTTTAGCATTCTATATTTTAAATAGTGATATTATTTACAGCCTATGATTTAGCATAGACAGTCTCCTGATATTGTGGCTCACAATATTTTGGAATTGACAATATTCTGACCACAATATTATGGCCAAAGTATATTTTGGATTGGATATTCAGGAGCCATACCTAGCAGAGGGGCTACTGACCTCTCAGTACAGTCTCTGGTGGTGACTGATGTCTGATGATTTATCATCATAGTGTCAGGGGCACAGGTTTTTTTCACAGCTGTATGTCAGAGAAAGGGACCTTCGAACAATAATGGGGAATATTTATTCAGTTCCCAATAACCGTTCCTTATTTTCCCCATGATATGTGTGTGGTTTTGTGAGTCGCATTTTACTGTGGCACTCTGTGACTTGAAAATCATATGTAGGGTCAATGGAAAGTTATGGAGGACACCATAAGGATCTTCACAAAATGGTGATCAGACTTCTGATTATCTTTATGCTACTCTGGGGACATGACTTCTGAATGCTTCTGTCCAGGGGGAGCATCCTTAGAGATTTGGTTGATAAGCAGTGGGCTGAAGGAATATACATCAGCTTTCCTATCGTGTAGTTTCATCCCAAGCAGTACCCTGGGGGCCTTCACTGCTTTGGTTTGTGTTGTGTGTAACCTAGCATGAACAGTCCTTGGACGAGGGAACCTAGGTGCAGTCTATAGACATTTGTGCACTTGCTATAAATCCTCCTCTTCCTTCTCCAAAGATTGGAAAGCTAATTTTTTCATGATCAGAGGAGGGTTTATAATGTAAAAATACTTTTTTACTTTGGCTCTAAATATCTTGCCACCAGTGTCCCAGTCAATACAATAGTTGTACCTTGCCAGAGACATTCGGCAGAGCCGCTGGTTGTTGTTTTCTTCAAGGGTAATAACTCAATAGAAGCACTGCTGCTCTCACATGGCCTAAAAAGGACGTGCAGTGCCTGGTATAATGAGAGGAGCCACTGAGGAGAGATGTTGGCTTGGAAGTCCAGCTGTGCAGAACCAAATTCAGAAGCATTTGCATCATTAGGAGGTAAAGGCTCTGCCTGGAGTGTTTTGGAACTGAGGGTTTGGTAAGTCTCCACCATCTCTAACCCAACAGAAACAATGCTTGATTCAGCGGAAACCTATATCTGCCACTTTCTAAAGCCAGGTGGATATAGAGGTGTCTCCTCTTCTATCGTTTTCTATCACCTTGGTTAGAAATTTACACTGCACGTTAATATCACGTGCCTGCTTTCGTGCTCAGGAGCCTCATGCATCCAACTAGAGACTACACTAGAGACATTCTCACGAGCACTTCTCGTCGACATTCCTTTATCTGTAAATTACTAATTTGCTTCTCCTTCTCTTTTTCTCCCTCTTCCCAACCCTTTTTCCATGGTTCTAGCAATTTTAGCCGTATGTAAACAGGCATGTCATTTATAATGTCCTGAGGATGATCCCGGCATTCTCTTAAGGGATTGAAACGCCGTCGACACTTTGTACACCATATACGCTTTTGTGCAAATGCCCTAATATTTGTGTAATGGTGTCTTCTAAATATTATGTTTGTTCTACAAGAAATGTGTTTGAAACAAACGACTTCCTTTGCCTGAACCCCTCACTGTATACTGTACTCTTTTTTGTCAAGTTGGATGCAGGCTTGTGTCCCACTATAACTGTTTCGTGTTCATTGTTTGCAAATATTGTTTTTTGATTGTATATTAAATATCTGCCCGGCTGGACAGATTCCTATAATATAGTACTGATTGGGTCTATATTCATTGTTCACACAAATTTTTTTTCTGGGGACCACTGTCTTTAGAAAGAGTTAAATTACCCAAATGTCCCTGACAGACTGTATTTGGGTCTCCTTGTCCTTTTACAATGTGATTTGTCCTCTAGAGCAGCCCAAATGGGGAGTTTGGACAAAAAAGCAGGGAAAAAATACTGTGTGGACAAATTATTGTGTCAAAAATATTGAGGACAAAAGCATCGTGAAGGTAAGTTTTTTATATGTGTAAGCAAATTTTAACTATACTTATGTCCACATATATGCACCTTGATGATATATATATCTTCAAGGTACATAGAGTTGGAGTTAAGAATCTTAAATCTATACTTTCCTCAGTGCACTTACCTTCTCAATATTTTAGTCCTCGAAAATTTTGACACAATATTCTGCCACACAATATTTGTTTCCTCGATATTCTGTCAGATAACCCCAAAAGGATAACTTTGCAATAGCGCCGACCATAAGTTTTCTTAATGTGGAGGTCATGTCAATAGCATCTGAGGGGTTAAGTTACTAAATAAGAAAATACCAATTTCAGTTATTTAAATGATGCACAAATGATTCCATTCATATTAATTATATTGCATATAACTAAAACACCACACACACAATACACCAGAAGAATCACAACCCAAAATATAACATATAAAATATAATGAAAAAAGTAACATATAAAAAGTAAATTTAAAACTGTATTAACATAAATCAATGTTAACTTTCATGTACGTTCACGTTTTTTTTTATACGAGTTAATAATAATTTTATGACTGTGGCATTTATCTTTGTGAATCAGGCCCTAAGTGTTTAATTAAACACTACCCGCCCAATCTCCCAATAAACCCAAAACCTCCAAAATAAATTATACAATAAATTATAAAAGCTAAATAATAATATACTGATATATACATTAGTGTATCAATTTTACAAATAATAACTGCAGCTATAAAAAATAAAAATGATGATATATATACAATTACATTTTAGCATTCTATATTTTAAATAGTGATATTATTTACAGCCTATGATTTAGCATAGACAGTCTCCTGATATTGTGGCTCACAATATTTTGGAATTGACAATATTCTGACCACAATATTATGGCCAAAGTATATTTTGGATTGGATATTCAGGAGCCATACCTAGCAGAGGGGCTACTGACCTCTCAGTACAGTCTCTGGTGGTGACTGATGTCTGATGATTTATCATCATAGTGTCAGGGGCACAGGTTTTTTTCACACCTGTATGTCAGAGAAAGGGACCTTCGAACAATAATGGGGAATATTTATTCAGTTCCCAATAACAGTTCCTTATTTTCCCCATGATATGTGTGTGGTTTTGTGAGTCGCATTTTACTGTGGCACTCTGTGACTTGAAAATCATATGTAGGGTCAATGGAAAGTTATGGAGGACACCATAAGGATCTTCACAAAATGGTGATCAGACTTCTGATTATCTTTATGCTACTCTGGGGACATGACTTCTGAATGCTTCTGTCCAGGGGGAGCATCCTTAGAGATTTGGTTGATAAGCAGTGGGCTGAAGGAATATACATCAGCTTTCCTATCGTGTAGTTTCATCCCAAGCAGTACCCTGGGGGCCTTCACCGCTTTGGTTTGTGTTGTGTGTAACCTAGCATGAACAGTCCTTGGACGAGGGAACCTGGGTGCAGTCTATAGACATTTGTGCACTTGCTATGAATCCTCCTCTTCCTTCTCCAAAGATTGGAAAGCTCATTTTTTCATGATTAGAGGAGGGTTTATAATGTAAAAATACTTTTTTACTTTGGCTCTAAATATCTTGCCACCAGTGTCCCAGTCAATACAATAGTTGTACCTTGCCAGAGACATTCGGCAGAGCCGCTGGTTGTTGTTTTCTTCAAGGGTAATAACTCAATAGAAGCACTGCTGCTCTCACATGGCCTAAAAAGGACGTGCAGTGCCTGGTATGAGAGGAGCCACTGAGGAGAGATGTTGGCTTGGAAGTCCAGCTGTACAGAACCAAATTCAGAAGCATTTGCATCATTAGGAGGTAAAGGCTCTGCCTGGAGTGTTTTGGAACTGAGGGTTTGGTAAGTCTCCACCATCTCTAACCCAACAGAAACAATGCTTGATTAAGCGGAAACCTATATCTGCCACTTTCTAAAGCCAGGTGGATATAGAGGTGTCTCCTCTTCTCTGTAGGTCCTAGCCCTCCACTCCCATTCTAGCCCTCCACTCCCATTCTAGTTTCCTTAGTTACAGAGAAAGCATCGTTTTACCGTATATGTAGAAATGTGTAGTCATTTATAAAGATGAACCTTGATCTGAGAAAGACAGTGCTGTATGTCGTGTCGCCATGCCTGTCCTGATTACATCCCAGGGTCAGGCATGGCCGGAAAGGGAAGGGGAGGAGCCTGGGGGAAAGAGTTAGTTCGCGCCTGTACAGAGGGAAATAAAGACGTGGTACAAGGCAGCTGGCGTCTAGCGTGATTATTACTGCGGCGATTTGAAAACTGGCGATGAGGGTGGGATATCGGAGCCACCCCCCCCTCTAAGCAGTGCGCCGTGAGGACGAAGTGCACGCTGCCGCGGATGACAAGCAGAGCATTTCACTGCCGGCGACAGCGCGAGTGGCAGCTCACCACGCCGATCCTTCGCGCGACCGGGAAGCAGTGCACAGTGCTGAGAACTCAGAGAAACTGGAGTCTTCCCGGAGCTCAAGTAAGCGGATGCCGAGTGGAGTCAGGGGGAAGCCCTATTGAAGGTGTCCCAGTGAGGCTGGCGTGCTGGAACCATGTCGGCGGCCATTTTGAGGTCAGGCGCGCCACACTAACTGAACCTAAGCCCCAGCCCGCCGGCCATCTTAAAGTCAGGCGCTGCACAAGTAGCTCTTCAGAGCCCGCCAGAAGCACTGTTGAGGCCCGTAGACGCTGCTGCGGTTTAACAAAGCAGAAAGTGAAGCCACGTGCGCCCCACCATGTCGACGCAACCCGACTCCTCGCAACATGTGGCACCTGGCCCAGCACAAGCTGCCCCACAACCCGGACCGATACTGATGGGAATATCTTTCCTGCGTCCTCCTGAACCTCTAATACTGACATCGGGGAACAGCATGGGTCCCAAGTGGAAGAGCTGGCTGGAAGATTTTGAGGATTTCATGAAGGGGTCACAGGTCCGTGACCCTGATCAGCAGCTCATAGCCCTACGAAACTTTGTGGGCAAGGGTGTTGGACAAATCAATAAAGAATTGCCCCCGATCAATGCTGAGTCGTACGCAGATGTGAGAGAAGCCTTAAACAAGAAGTTTCTTCACAAACGAAACCTAGACTACGAGCGCTACACATTCAACCTCGCGTCCCAAGAGCGAGACGAGCCTATGGGCGACTTCATCTCCCGCCTCAAGCGTCTAGCTCGCTACTGCGAATTTGACAACTTTAATACCGAAGACGCACTTCGCATACGAATCATTGAAGGGTGCCAATCCGAGTCACTACGCCGTCGATTACTAAAGAAGCACTACTCCCTCGACGACATAGAAGAACTTACCCGAATAAATGATCAAGCGGAGGAGCACGCGAAAAAGATGGAAGCCAGTAAGACCGAGAAAAGAGAGCAAGCACTCAGGGTACAATCTCAAACAGATTCGAGACGTCGTCCGGATCATCACAGATCTGGAAGATTCACAAGGTCACCCCGCAGTGGAACCAAGAGCAGCCACTCCCGGAAACAACCGCCGCAGTGCTATCGTTGTGGTCAGGATTACCCTCACACGGGTCCCTGTCCAGCCATCGGCCAACAATGTCACCGATGTGGGAAAGACAACCATTTTGAAGCCACCTGTCAAACCCGTCGCACGGAAATGAGACAGACCAAGCGAAACACAGGGTCACGTCACCACGTGAGGGCTGTACAAGGACGAAGAGATCGCTCAACAAGTTCGTGGGGTTCCAGTACTCAGTCACACAGCTCATACCGATCCCAGTGGTCAACGTCCAGAGAGTCGTCCACTCTCACTCCCATATCACAAAACAGTGACGAGTATGTGTGCATGGTGGCGGATCCGGACAGACTGAAGAAGTACCCGCGGCTACACATCCAAATGGGAAGCCACTCTGCCAAGTTTGTTCTAGACACAGGTGCATCACTCAACTACATTTGCGCCACCGAGTACCAGAGTATGAATCCAAAACCGAAACTGGAGCCAGCCGCAGTACGAGTCTATACATGGATGTCTAGAGAACCATTGCCATGTCTGGGACAGTTTCGCACAACGCTGACATACAAAGACAGAAAAATTCAAGCGCAAATTCACGTAATTGAAGGCCCCGAAGCAGCAAACTGTCTTCTCAGCCTACCAACAGCGGAACGCCTGAAGCTGGTAGAGATCCTGTACAAAGTGGACGACTCGCCAGACATTGTTAACAAGTTTCCGAAGCTGTTCAGTGGCCTAGGGAAACTAGCTCACTTCAAAGTCAAGCTGCATATCAACGAGCAAGTGACACCAGTGGCACAGCATCACCGGAAGGTGCTAATCCACCTGCAGCAAGCGGTGGATGACGAACTCCAAGACTTACTAAAGGCGGACATCATAGAACGATCGACCGGGCCCACTCCATGGGTGTCGCCAGTAGTAGTTGTGCCCAAGAGAGGACAGGACAACAAGGTACGCCTGTGTGTGGACATGCGAGCCCTGAACACAGCCATCGAAAGGGAGCGGCATCCAGGACCCCACATCAGCGACATGATCACACGCCTGAACGGAGCAACAGTCTTCTCGAAACTGGATCTCAACAAGGGGTATCACCAGCTTGAGCTTCATGAAAAATCGAGATACATTACCACATTCACCACACACCAAGGACTTTTCAGATACAAGCGCCTCAACTTCGGGATCTCGTCAGCGGCCGAGATCTTTCAGGAGGCTGTCCGGCGAGTAATCCAAAACATCCCTAACGCAGTCAACTACAGTGATGACATCTTGGTGTTCGGAGAGACCCAGAAATATCACGACAAAGCGCTGGATCGGGTGTGTCACGCCCTCCTCAACGCCAATCTCACACTCAACCAAGATAAATGTGAGTTTCATAAGTCGACTCTCAAATTCTATGGCCACATCTTCTCAAAAGAAGGGATGAGACCTGACCTGAGAAGGTATCAGCACTATCGGACACTCCACAGCCACATGATGTCAGCGACATCCTCTCGTTCCTGGGTATGGCTAGTTACTGTGCCCGTTACATCAAAGACTACGCAACCATCAGCTACCCACTACGAGAACTGACACGACAAGGGCAAAGCTTCCAATGGTCAGCTACGTGCGAACAAGCCTTTAAGAAAATTAAGACAGCTATAAGCTCAGCCATCAACCTAGCCTATTTCAACCCCAAACGGAAGACAGAAATCACGGTGGATGCCAGTCCCGTTGGGCTAGGTGCGATTCTGGCGCAATACGATGACGAAGACGACCAACGCCACATCGTTGCATACGCCAGTCGCAGCCTCACCGACACGGAAAAAAGCATATTCCCAACCGGAAAAAGAGAGCCTGGCGGTCGTGTGGGCATTCAAGCATTTTCACCTCTTCGTATATGGCAAACACTTCACACTCATCACCGATCACCAAGCTCTGACAACCATTTTTGGGAACCCTCGGGCGAAGACGCGGATCGAACGATGGGGAATCCGTTTGCAAGAGTACACGTACACCATCATTCACAAACCGGGGAAGACGGAGAACCCTGCAGATTACATATCGCAACATCCACAAGCTCTGACGCGAGTGCGACACTCGGTAGCCGAAGAATATCTCCACTTCGTCATTGTCCAGGCATGCCCACCTGCCGTTCCACTAGAAGCTATCATCGAAGCTTCAGCCAAAGATGCCACGCTCCAAAATATCATGCATCGTGTCTGCACCGATTCGTGGAGACACCTGGAAGAGCCAAAGACGAGTGACACCATCAACACTCAAGAACTCATGGCATTCAAACACGTCAAGGACGAACTCTCCATCAGTGCCAATGGCTTGTTACTAAGAGACAGGAGGATCATCATCCCTCACCAATTGAGACAAGGAACCGTCAACCTGGCACACGAAGGACACCAAGGGGTGGTAGCCACGAAGAAGGCGCTGCGAGAGCGCGTCTGGTTCCCTTCCTTTGACGAGATGGTAGACACCACGCTCCAAGACTGCCCACACTGTCAGCTGGTAGGGCGAGAAGAACCACATGCGCCCCTGCAGATGTCGGACCTTCGAGACAGAGTATGGCAACAAGTAGCCATCGACTTCTTCGGCCCGCTGAAGTCGGGAAAATACATCATTGTCATCATGGACGAGTATTCCCGATTCCCTATTGCTCACCAAATTTCTTCTACCAAAGCGACCGCTGTCATACCCGTCATTGACGAAGCATTTGCCGCATGGGGAATCCCTACGGTGGTGAAGACTGATAATGGACCACCTTTTAACGGACAGGAATTTGCAGAATTCGCGAGACACCTGAATTTCAAGCACCGAAAAATCACTCCCTTGTGGCCCCAGGCCAACGGGATGGTTGAACAATTTATGGCTACCATAAATAAAGACAATGCAACAAGCCGAACTAGCTCATCGTGACATTCAGCCAGCGTTAAATAAAGTACTACGGGCATACAGGACTACGCCGCACAGCACTACAAATCAATGCCCTGCCACCCTGATGCTCGGGCGAATTCCACGCACCCGGATACCTACCGCAGAAGTTGTCACACAATCCAGGATCACGACTTCAGACCACGAGACCCTGGTAGAACTGGATCGGGCCCAGAAAGCTAAAATGAAAGAATATGCTGACCACCGCAGACATGCCAAGACATCCGACATCCGAGAAGGAGACTGGGTGCTGGTGAGGCAGGAAAGAAAAACCAAAGCAGACAGCCGTTACTATGCTCATCCGCTACAAGTAACAAGAAGGAAAGGGACCATGATTACAGCTGAGTCCGGAGTCAAGAGAACAACCAGAAACGTGTCACACTTCAAAAAGTGTGACCCGACAACATACGCCCAGGCTCGAGAACCTGACGGGGACACGGACATGTCAAGTCAAGAAGAGAGCAGTCATGAAGAACCCAGACAAGTGTCGGAGGTCTGCAACACGAGAGAGGAGCGCCTCTCTAGCAGACCACGAACCAGCCGACCACGGAGAACCGCTCGAATACCCGCCCGACTCATTGAAGAACTCTGAGAGAAACATTGAACGTTCAAAATACAAAAAAGGGGGAGATGTCGTGTCGCCATGCCTGTCCTGATTACATCCCAGGGTCAGGCATGGCCGGAAAGGGAAGGGGAGGAGCCTGGGGGAAGAGTTAGTTCGCGCCTGTACAGAGGGAAATAAAGATGTGGTACAAGGCAGCTGGAATCTAGCGTGATTATTACTGCGGCGATTTGAAACTGTATATTTAGAGTTTTCGGGTTATTGGAAATGGGAGCAGAAGCAGTTCCGGATTGTTTACATTTCCTGGGGGGGGGACATTCCTAAATTGCCACGGTGGGGCACTCATACCAGCGCAGTTGACTAACTGCTTCTTGAAAACAATAGATGTTTTCAGATCTTATATGAACTGCAGCGCGAATGGCGGAAGTCTGACGAGTGGGGTGATGTTGTGCCTTGCTCCGACAGTGTGGAAGTAAAAGGGTTACTTCTGACTTTGACTTCTTTTTTGGCCGTTCTTCATCTCTATTTTGATGTTGCTCTGATGTCTTGGGATACGTTGACCAGGGAAGCTGTTCCAAATGGCTGCTGCGAAGCACAGTTCATTGCCCTTTCTGTGCATTGCAGCATTTCCTGAAGTCATGTATTAGAAAGAAGTGGTAGCTAATTTAAGTCTTTCAGGGAGAGCTGAATTGCTTGAACGCTGCATGAGATGAGAAGCAGCATCGAAGATACTCTGCATTGAGTAAATTGATTACTCTTATGTGCATGAAGCTGCCACTATCTTGATTGGAAACATCCAGGTCTTACACACTGTTTCTGAAGTTAGCTTCATAATGTGGTGGATGCCTCTTTAAAAGAAATAATAAATCACTGGTTGAAAGCCAGTAAAGATTCATTTACAGATTTGTATATTTTGATCATGATGAAGTACATCTTGAGCCACTGGCATCCAGAGTTACACCAGCATTGAGTTTCTCTTGATGCCAGGTAGGCTGAGCAGTGCTTCATTTGTAATGGGTCTGGTTCCTCAGTGGAGCCGGGTCTGGTGGCTCAGTGGATCAATGCGTCCACTGTAGGGGCCTGTGTTCGACCTCATAGTCACAGGTTTAAATTCTGACGGGTCCACTCAGCCTCTCATCCTTCTGAGGTCGATAAAATGAGTATCATTGAGTTGGGTAACAATAAAAATCTGTTATTCAGCACCAAGAAGCCTCGGTGTGAACGTGTGCTTTACATTTACACGTTATGTTAACTAACCCTGGGCGGTGAACTACTCTACGCTCGCGGAGTTTGCGTAGTTTCGGTAACTTCGCGATTCGCGTAGAGCGTGAAGTTACCAAGCACTACGCAATTTGCAGCGTAGTGTAGCTGTTTTTCTTCTTCGCGTGCTCAATATGCCTTCTCGCACGCGCGGTAACGACCTACCGTGATTCTGCGTTCGCCGACGTGATTTCCTATCCGTTCGCGGGCGCCACTAGATTTGGAATCCGGCCGCACGATCCCGCGAGAGTGTGCGAACGTGAACACGTCATTCGGACGCGCGATCTGATTTCCGGCGGCAGTGTTGGTAAGATCGCGATCCCGAACACGAAGAAACTACAAACTGGCGAAGAATATCGCTCGAGCATCATAAAACCTTCTCGAAAATGATTCTTTTGCTCCAAAAACCTCCTCAGATTGTGATTTGGCTGTAGTTTTTTGTGCAAGGAGTATTTTTCTTTTTTTACTTTTTTTTTCAAGAGGAAGGAAGTGCCCCTGAGTCTCAAACTTCCTGTTCCTGTCCAGCAGGCTCCTCCCAGTGCTTTGTCCATGTGCTGTTCACTTTCATTTGGATTTGGAGCTGGAAGGATCATTTTTTGTGTCTGTCTGCTGCATCATATCATTGGATTGGATTTGAGGACTTTTGGACTTGAGATTTTACAAGTAAGTTGGAGAATTGGTGTACTTGTTTGTTTAATTGGGGCTTGTTTGTACCTACATTTTTTTGGGATTTTCATCGTTTTTAAAATTTATTGTTGTGGCCTGTAGTTTCAGTAGGGGCCTAGTTGTTTTTCTTTGATTGGAATTTCAGCCAGTAGGCCCAGAGGTACTCATGGGTGCATGTTTCTGTGGTGTCTGTTGAATTTAAACATCATGTAGGGCATGGATGGCATTGGATTGAATTGGGAAAAGTGGTTTTTGGAGTGTATTTCATCTTTTTGGGTGTGTGTTAATAAATAAATACCTTTGTTGGATGTGTGTGTGTGCTTGTTGTGTAACTTTCCAACCTTTCGTAGCCCTATGGATTTTCGTTTTTGCATTTTTGTATTAAAGCTGTGTTGTTTAGCAGGCCTTTTTTGTCTGGTCATATTATAGGCCTGCTTGAGTTCATTGTTTTCCATGGCCTGTTGTGACTGTGAGTGACCATGTGGCTTGGGGCCATTTTGTGTTGGTAGTTTAGTAGTGTGCTGCTTTTTCCATATAGGCCTGCATGTCTTTTCTTTGTTCCCCTTGGCTTATGCTTGTTGTTGTTGTGGCCTGGCCATGTGGGTGGCGGACATTTTGTGAAGGCAGGCAGTGTGCTTTTGCCATAGGCTTGCATTGTCTGTCTTCCATTTCTTTTTGTTGTGGGTGGCTAGCGGCCATTTTGTGGAGCCATCCAGGCAGTGTGCTTTTGCCATAGGCCTGCATTGATTGTCTGTCTTCACTTTCTTATTATTATTTGTGGGTGGCCTGGCCATGTGGGTGGCGGCCATTTTGTGGAGCAAGGCAGTGTGCTTGCTTTTGCCATTTGCTTAAGCTTGTGGCCTAGTCTGCCAGTAGGCCCAGAGGTAGTCATCATGGGTGCATAAAAACTGTTTCTGTGTTGTCTGTTGAATTTTAACATCATTTAGGGCATGGATGGCATTGGATTGAATTGCAAAATGTGTTTTTTTTTGTGGTGGTATTTCAGTTTTTTGGTGTGTGTTAAATAAATAGGCCTTTTCAGCTAGTAGGTAACCCTGGGCGTTCAGCTCGCGGACTTTGGGCAACTCCGCACTGCGCGACAACGTGGACTTACACTTTTTATCTTCTTTGCGCGCTCAATATACGTTTCGCGCGCGCGATAACGACTTTTTGTGACAATCGCGATGCCGAACACGCAGAATTTACAATCTGGCGAAGAATATCTCTCGAGCAGCATAAAACCTTCTCGAAAATGATGATTTTGTTCATTTTGCTCAAAAAACTCCTCAGGTTGTCATTTAGATGTATTTTTGTGAGCAAGGAGTCATTTTCTTTTTTTTTTTTACAATTTTTTAAAGAGGAAGGAAGTTCCCCAGAGTCTCCAACTTCCTGGTCCTGTCCTTTGTCTTCACTTTCTTGTTATTGTGGGTGGCCTGGCCATGTGGGAGGCGGCCATTTTGTGAAGCCAGGCATTGTGCTTTTGCCATAGGCCTGCATTGTCTGTCTTGTCTTCCTTTTCTTGTTGTTGTGGGTGGCCTGGCCATGTGGTGGCGGCCATTTTGTGGGACCAGCCACTGTGCTTTTGCCATAGGCCTCCAAGCTTGCGGCCTAGTCTGCCAGTAGGCCCAGAGGTAGTCATCATGGGTGCATAAAAACTGCTTCTGTGTTGTCTGTTGAATTTTAACATCATTTAGGGCATGGATGGCATTGGATTGAATTGCAAAATGTGGTTTTTGGGGTGGTATTTCAGTTTTTGGTGTGTGTTAAATAAATAGGCCTTTTCAGCCAGAAGGTAACCCTGGGCGTTCAGCTCGCGGACTTTGGGCAACTCCGCACTGCGCGACAACGCGGAATTACACTTTTTTCTTCTTCGCGCGTCAATATACGTTCTACGCGCGATAACGACTTTTTGTGACGATCGCGATGCCGAACACGCAGAATTTACAATCTGGCGAAGAATATCTCTCGAGCAGCATAAAACCTTCTTGAAAATTATGATTTTGTTCATTTTGCTCAAAAAACTCCTCAGGTTGTCATTTAGATGTAGTTTTGTGAGCAAGGAGTCATTTTTCTTTTTTAAACATTTTTTTTAAACAGGAAGGAAGTTCCCCAGAGTATCCAATTTCCTGGTCCTGTCCTTTGTCTTCACTTTCTTGTTATTGTGGGTGGCCTGGCCATGTGGGTGGCGGCCATTTTGTGAAGCCAGGCATTGTGCTTTTGCCATAGGCCTGCATTGTCTGTCTTGTCTTCCTTTTCTTGTTGTTGTGGGTGGCCTGGCCATGTGGTGGTGGCCATTTTGTGGGACCAGCCACTGTGCTTTTGCCATAGGCCTCCAAGCTTGCGGCCTAGTCTGCCAGTAGGCCCAGAGGTAGTCATCATGGGTGCATAAACACTGTTTCTGTGTTGTCTGTTGAATTTTAACATCATTTAGGGCATGGATGGCATTGGATTGAATTGCAAAATGTGGGTTTTGGGGGGTCTATTTCACTTTTTGGGTGTGTTAAATAAATGCCTTTTTTGCGTGTGTATGTGTTGTTGTTATGGTTGTTGTGTAACTTTCCAAACTGTTTTTAGCCATGTGGATTTTAGTTTTTGCATTAAAGCTGTGTGTGTTTTATCAGGCATCCTTTGTCTGGCCATATAGGCCTGCTTGAGTTCATTGTTTGCCGTGCCTTGTGCCTGTGAGTGACCATGTGGCTGGGGGCCATTTTGTGGTGGTAGTTAGTAGTGTGCTGTTTTTGTCACATAGGCCTGCGTGTCTTTCCATTGTTCCTCTTGTCTTACTGCTTCCAAATCCATCCCCATTGCCAGCTGCAGCTCCCTGATGCTGCATCCATCCCACGTGATGCACAAATTTAGGCCAAACAAGCTCCACTACATTTTAGTTTTTGTTCTTTGCTATTCTTATTCTTCCTGAGTGTACACACTACACAGTACACCAGGAAAGCCCTGGCCTTGTTGTCAAAGTCTCATAAATGGCTACAATGTTGTTGTTCACTGAGTTTCTAAAATTTAATAATTGAGACAACCACACACTAAGTTATATATTATATTAGTTTGATTTGTGCTATCGTTTGACTGATGTTCTTCTGGCTTTTTTGCTTTTAGGTGCACAAAAGACTGAGGAGGAGGTGTGTCATCATTGCTCGTTGTACTGCCAGACAGACATCCTGCTGCTGTACACGACGTGACGTGTGACCTGACCAGACATCTCTGCAACTTGTGCAACTGAGTGCTGCTGACATCTGAAGAAGATGGGCCCAAAGAAAGCAGGTACCAGGTCCTCCAGTACCAAGAAAGTTGCTATTGAGAAGAAGGAACAGAAGAAGGAAGTGACACTTAAGTCTGGTGTGCCGCCCAATACCTTTTTTGGGGAAAAAAAAATTATGCCAGCAGCAGCGGTGTCCGAAGAGCAAGCTGGGGGCAGCACCTGCGCATCAGTGGGCCCAACCCACCAACCCAGGCCCAAGCACATGAGTGTGGAAGAGGTAGCCAGCCTAATGGTGGAAAGCAGTGATGCTGAGCCTGAGATAAACTTATCGCTATCTCAAAGTAGTACCCAATCAACGCAGGAGGAAACACAGCAGATAAGTGGTCAACAACAAGGGGGGCGTGGCTAGCCAGCCAACATGACGGACGTGAGTCCGTGAAGCGCAAGCCGTTGATCCCCCAGCCCTAGTAATTTCTCCTGATATATCAGTCATCCACGTACCTGCTGGCCGGAACCGGGTGGCGGAAGAGTGGCCGCACCTAATGAGCTGGGCCCCGAGTCTCCCTGGCCTCCTGGCGTCGTGGCAACGTGTCCGTGATTAACGCGGCCCTGACTGCAGTAAGTCCGCGCGCGGCTTCCCCAGATCCTAAAATGGCTGCCGACAACTAGTTGGAGGATTCGGCGGCAGAGGAGGCCTTCAGTCCGAGCCGGACCCATACGGGCTGAGAGGTGACACTGCTGAGCTCGTCGGAGTGCTAGTGTTGGTGCGGGCCCCCCCCCCGGAGGGGTGGGACTGCAGCGGTGTGCGATTTGCGGCCCCGCCTGACTCCCGGCGCAGCTTAGAGCCGAAGGAACCGGAGAGGCGAGGGGGTCGCTCACGCCATCTGACGCCCGGCCCGCTGGGGGAAAAAAGGTACGTCCTAACAGCCGGTGGGCCCCCGGCGAAGACACCGGGATTGACAAAGCGTGGAGGGTTCTCCCCCCCCCCTGCAGAGTAGGGTGTTCCCCGACCTCACGGTGTTGTGTGGAGAAGGAGGTGTGTGGGGGGGACGCTGCCGTCAGGTTATCCCAGACAGTGGAGGCACCATATTCGTGGAGGCCCTCGCCGGCTGGCACAGTCCCTTGGACAGCGAGGCCCGGGCGGAGGCAGAAGCGGCGGGCACTGGTGCCATCAATAATACACCACACCCAAGACATTTCTCGTGGCCCAGTCTCACCTATGCAACGCTGAAGAAGTGGGAAGCGTGCAACCCGGGTGAGGCGGAGTGGTGGTGAGCGGCTGGCAGAGACCCACGAGTAGACCTGATACGCCCCGGAACCGAGGTAGGGCTCCGCGCACTGCTTGGTGACGTCAGCGACACTGGGTGGTGGACAGAAGATGACAGCACCCGCGGACAGTGTCCCAGATCCCTCTATTAGAAGCACCCAGCTGCGACCCGACACCTGAGTCAGCCACAGTGGACACGAAGGCACTAGCTAGTGCCTGGACACTCCGACGCGGAGGGGAACCCCGTGGGTACACTACACCCTAGAGGAAGTTGACTGACGGCCGCTGTTGACGTGGAGGCGGCCACTATAGAGAGATTGTAAGGTGGACTGGGAGACACCTACCTGCCCGAGACCCGGCGGCTGGGGGGACGTCCATCCCCCGGGAACCTGACACTACCCGCACCGACTGCTAGCGGTGCGGCCTGACGGGGCCGCAGTCGGACGTACAGTGTATCTGTGATCCGCCACCTTGCCCCGCTGGACAGTTTGAGACGGAGTACACACCTAGCCCTATCAGTCGCCCTCTGAGTTTTGACTACAAGCAGCGGGGAGCGGCCGCTCTGTTCGGCCCCCCAGACTTTAGTCCACGTACAAAGTTCACGGGGTGGACTCCCCCGCCGGTGCTGGCATACCGTCCCCGCTGGTCTCCACCCGCGAATGCCCACGGCGCAACAGTTGGTTATGGGCCGGATGAGAGCCAAGACACAGCAGGGGCCCTTACGCGGAAGTGCCTTGGACCCTACGAGCACGAGTACTGGAGGGGCGACAGACCCTGCGACCATGGCTCTAGCAGCAAAAATGGACTCTGTGCTTGCAGCAGTAGAAAGGATAGGCGAAGTACTGGAACACACCAGGACCTCCTTGGAAACCAGGATCGACAAAGTCACCTCGGACTTCACCCTGCTCCATGCAGACCACCGTAAGCTGACGGATAAAGTTACAGTGCAAAGCCAAATGTTAAACGAGTTGCAACCTGTCACGCAAGGCCACACGGCAGCGCTGCAAGACCTGATAGATCGGGTCCACGACCTGGAAGACAAGGCAGATGATGCGGAGGGCCGCTCCCGCCGCAATAACGTCCGCGTGGTGGGCCTGCCAGAAGGCGAAGAAGGAAGGCACCCAGAGCAGTTCACGGAGCGCTGGCTGCGCGACCTCCTGCCCCAGGGAGCACTGTCACAACAATTCGTGGTCGAAAGAGCCCACCGCATCCCAGCGCAGAAACCCCAGCCAGGAGCCAGACCTCGGCCGTTCATCTTTAAACTGCTTAACTACAGGGACAGGGATGCGGTTCTTCGTGAAACACGTAAGATGGAAGGTCTTAAAGTGAGCGGAAGCCCAGTTATGCTTTTCCCAGACTACACAGCTCGGGTGCAGAGACGGAGGAGCAACTACACTGCGGTGAAACGGCAGCTCCGCGCCTTAGAATTACCTTACTCGTTGCTGTTTCCGGCCAGGCTGCGCATTGTTGTAAAAGAAGGGACCCGCTTCTTTGACTCACCAAAAGAGGTGTGGGACTGGCTGGAGGAGTCGGGGTTGTGGTCGGGTCTGCGACCTTCGAACTCTGGAGGTGACAGCACAATGGGCAGAAGAACCCGAAGACGTCGGCGATGGGGGATATGGAAGAACATCCAGCCTGGAATAAGCGCCCCAAGCCCGGAAAACATTCAAAGGGAAAGGCTGCAAGCTCTAGAAGCAGTCACCACCAGACCTACCGTGAATCCCTAGTGCCTAAACTGTATGCCCTTTACTCCACAGCGCTTGACGAGTGCACTCTGCCCCTTTCAATGCGCGAGGCCTATCTGGTGTCCTTAC
Organism: Calotriton arnoldi; assembly: GCA_963921515.1. Taxonomy (NCBI): domain Eukaryota; kingdom Metazoa; phylum Chordata; class Amphibia; order Caudata; family Salamandridae; genus Calotriton; species Calotriton arnoldi. Next base: position 642,953 of record CAWUFW010008524.1, on the reverse strand, counting down.
CTAAGCCGCACAGGGACCCAGAGGATTTGGGCTCCTACCGACCCATGGCACTCCTCAATGTGGACTACAAAATATTCGCCAAGGTGTTGGCAGAGCGCCTGGCGCCGGTGGTGCCTGAGTTGGTCCACAGTGACCAGAATGGCTTTGTGCCTAAACGTAGCACTTCGTTGAACCTGCGGAGGTTCTTCAGGGTGGCGTCGGACAGTATACGGGAGTGGCCTAGAGCGGGCTGTCTGGTGCTGGACCTGGAAAAAGCCTTTGATTGTCTGGAGTGGAGCTACCTCGCGGCAGTACTGTTGCGTTACGGGCTGGGCCTGGGGTTTCTCCAGATGGTTGACCTACTATACAAAAATCCTACAGTGAGGGTCAAGACGGGGCCATACATCTCTGACGCCATTCCAATTCGCAGAGGCACCAGGCAGGGGTGCCCGCTTTCGCCCCTCCTGTTTGCATTAGCAATCGAGCCCCTGACAGCGACAATCCGCGCGACGCTGGGAGATGGAATCCCCCTGGGGGATGCGACACATCAGGTATCACTGTATGCGGATGACCTGTTGATTTACGTGCGCGATGTAAACAACATTCCAGCCCGGTTGGCGCAAGTGTTGCACGACTTCGCCGCACTTTCGGGCCTCAGGGTAAATGCCAGCAAGTCCTGTCTATATGCGTTCAGCATTGACACCCAGGATCCGAGATATACCCTGGATGGTACACAAGTGCAGTGGAAAGCAGACACTTTCCGCTACCTAGGAATTCAGATATATCGCCAACCGGCGGATCTCATTGAGGGTAATCTGGGCCGTGCCGTAACAGCAATTAAGTCCCAAATGCGATTCTGGAGCACGCTCCCGCTGACAGTCACGGGCAGGGTGGCATTATCTAAAATGGTGATCCTTCCCCGACTCCTATACCACTTTGCCAACCTGCCGGTTTACATCCCGGCGGCCTTCTTCACCGCGCTCACTCGGTCGCTTCGGGACTTTCTCTGGGGCAATTCACGTCACAGGGTAGCGCTGTCCAAGCTGTACTTGCCAACCGACCAGGGAGGCCTGGCTGCGCCGTGCTTCGAGCATTACTACCTGGCAGCGCAATTACAATGGATAGCCCGCTGGCTAGCCGACAGAGGCCGTGACGACACCGCGTCCGCGACCCCTCCCCGCTCGCTGGTTGAAATCACTAAAATCTTTCATCCCGCCGCAAAAACTCGCACGCCAATGCCGCTACTCATGATGGTGGCCTATAAATGTTACCGCCGCAGTCTATACATTACTAGAAATACGATCCCCTACGCTCCGGCCATACCACTAGAGGGCTCTCCCAGCGGACCAGGCACGCTCACATCCATTGCGCTTGCAGAGTGGCACGAAGCGGACATACAGACCCTAGGAGACTTATATCGCGACGGCATTCTCAGGACGTATGAATCCCTAGTTGAAGAGTCGGGACTGCCCCCCGGGCAATTCCTTCGTCATCGTTCACTGATAGCATCTTTGACATCTAGTTGGGGAGACATGAAGGACGAGCCCAGCCAACACCATACCATACAGTACCTTCATGTTATGGGGCAAGGTAGGCACTTAATTCGGTGGTTTGCGGCATCCCTACGTACACACGCGGCGGCAAGTCTGGAACCGCTACGCCGCAAATGGGAGGTGGATTTGGCGCGGCCACTGGAGAATAAAGAATGGGGTAAGATATTGCAAAGTCCAACACGTATCCCACGCAATATGAGATTCCGCCAAATACAGCTGTTTATACTCCACAGAGCATACCTCACGCCCGAAGCGATCAACAGGTACTTCCACCGGACAGACACGGTCTGCCCCCGTTGCGCGGAGTTGGGAGCTGGGTTAATACACATGTTGTGGAGCTGCCATAAACTCCACCCCTACTGGGCGGCGGTGCACGAGGCGCTGCACACATGCACGGGCCGCATTATACCCTTTGAATGGCCTGTCTACCTGCTGCACCTCTTTCACAGAACACCATCCACAAAAGTCTCCTCCCGCTTTCTCGACCTGGGAATGGTGGTGGCCAAACGACTACTTACTAAACGGTGGAAGGCGCCGGATCCACCACACAAGCGGGCATGGAAGTATTCACTCCTGGCGTGGGCTAAGGCAGAGGGAATAGCTATACTGAGGGAAGAAACGCTGGGACTCCGAAGACGCCTATGGCGTCAGGCTGGGATAGTCTACTACAGTCTCTGACGCGGTCTGGGGGTGACAACACAGAGGGCGTCCTGAACATAGTGGAGGCACCCGAGGGGGAGTGATGAGTAAAACCACCAATGCGCAGGGGCAGCGCCACGCAGACACCAAGGTACCATCTGACGCTCAAGAGGTGTTGTGTTGAGTTCTATGCCTGTGGGGGTCTGTCCATGGGACGCCTGGGGTCTGAGAGAGGTGGGAACAATGGGAACAAGAAGTGGAATGAACATCCTAAAGTCGGACTATGCTGCTGTTATCGGTTGATGGGGATTTATCGAATTTTCGCCTCCCCCCCCTGTTTATTAATGTTTTAGTTTTAACATCTCTGTAGGCATGTATCCTGTGATTTCTGCGTAGACTCTGTACACCATGCCACGATACCATACCACCAACGCCTGTTGTAATGTACTCTGTTTAGGTTCCACTAGTTCCTATGCTAGCGATGTCCTTGATATGTATAACAGATTATCACTGATTCACGATGACGCTTAATTACTTTGGCCAAATGCTTCAAGGTATGGTTATTGTTACATGATAAATGTTGCCTGTCTTCAAGATGTATACTTTGCAAAAATAATAATAAAAACAGATTTAAACAAAAAAAATAAGTGGTCAACAACAACAGCCGCAACCACCGCCCGCAATAGAAGTTGTTGTTCCTCCCGAAGTAGGGGCAGTTCAGGAAATTGAGCCTCATGCAGAGGTAGAAGAAGAAGCCACTCATTCAGAAGATCCATTGTCTTCCAAATCTCCAGCAAGGAAAAGGAGGGGTAGTCCATCAAGTTCTTCGCCAAGCCCCCTTCTGATGATCTAGATGCCACTTGGAAGCCACAAACTGAGTCTGAGAGGGAGACACGTCCCAAGACCAAGCTAGGGAAAAGGAAGGTTCCAGAAAGCCTTACACTTATGGAGGTCGATGTAGAACAGCAGGATGATGATGATGAGCCAGTCATCACGAACATCACTCCCGGCCCCGAGGAGATGGAGACCAACATTATTACCCTATCCAAAATCGCTGCGAGGGATGTAGCACGCATACCTCCATAGGTAACACCAACACGACCTACAGCTTCCATATTTGCATTAGCAAAGGCCCGGCAGCGACCTACATCCAGCACAACCACCACCTCAATAGAAGTAGGTAGTGGTACAGCACAGAGTCAAATTCAACACACACCCTCCAGTTCATCCGGCATTGGAAGTGGCACCTCCAGCAGGAGGCAAAAGTTAAGCTCCCCAGTTTGGGACTTCTTTACGGTTAGCGAAAAGGAGGAGAACATTGCTATATGCTCCATTTGTAATACCTCTGTTAGTCGTGGTAAGCTTGGTACAAACTATGGTACCGGAGGCCAAATAACCCATCTGAAAAAACAGCACTTGATCAGCTGGGAGGACCACCTTCGCGGCATAAAAACTGCAACCATTGGTGTTGGTGGGGATAAAGGAGTAGAAGATCCGATCACGGTGGAAGAATAAGGACAGGGAGACATTCTCTCTGGTAGTGGTACACAAAGTCTCCCTGTCCCCAGCAGTGCAGTGTTAACGTCGCCCACATCTTCAGCAACATCTCAGTGGCACAAGAGTAAGAGTCAGCCTGAGACAGCAAGGAGTACCGCAATGAAAAAAAGTGCGTTGTTGAGCCTAAGAGAAAGGAAAACCGAGCAGCCTACCATTATCAGCATGTTTGGGGGGGAGGGGCAGTACGAACGCAACCACCCAATAGCACGTTTGTACAATGCGAAGCTAGCTAAAATGTTAGCACTGGACCTTCTCCCTTTTTCTTTTGTTGAAGGGGTGGGTTTTCTGGAATTTGTGACAGCCATCTGCCCAAAATGGCATGTTCCCAGCCGCTACTATTTTGCCAGAGTTGCTGTTCCAGCACTACATCATGACGTGCTGGAATTGCTTGGAAAAGCCTTGAAGCAGAGTGCTGTTCACAGTATCCACCTGACAACAGACATGTGGACCAGTTGCCAAGCCACAGATTACATGTGCATCACTGCACACTGGATCTCTTTTGCGGGGGTTAGAGAACAGATATCTGCTGGTGTTGACGCTGCTGAGATTTTTCATGCCACTCGCAAACATGCAACTGTAGCCATGTTTGCCATGGAGAAATCTCATACTGCTGCAAACATTTTGGAAGAGTTTAACAGCAAGGTCTTTGAGTGGCTACGCCCAAGAGGGCTTAAGATTGGTTTTGTTGCCACGGACAATGGAAGTAATGTAGTTAAGGCCATGGGCGATGGTGGCTATTTCAGGGTCCCGTGTTTGGCACACTGCATTAACATTGTTGTTCAAGACTTTCTGAAAAATGAATACAAAGTCAGCAACTTACTGGCCACCTGCAGAAGAATATGCACACATTTCAGCCATTCTTTTAAAGCCCGGAAGCAGCTGAGGGTCGGTCAACGTGAGCATAAAATGCCAGTCAAAGCACTCATCCAGGAGGTGCCAACACGTTGGAACTCAACTTATTACATGCTTGATCGTCTGTTTGACCTGTACATACCACTCAATGCTTATGTCATGCAAAGATTAGGGGAACCTACTGTGAGAGGCATGACCGTTGAGATGGGTCAATGGGACCTCATTAAATGCCTGACAGAGATGCTACTTCCTTTTGAGATCTTCACACGTGAAGTCAGCAGGGAGGACTGTACTATGGGCCAAGCTATCCCATTGTTGCACATGCTAGAGCAACAGCTGAAGGAGGTGTCTGAAACGTACGCAGGTGTAGATGACAAACAAGACGCATATCATTTGGCGGAGTCCTTAGCCGCTCGCTTATCTGAAAATACAAGGATTAAAAATAACATTGTGTCACAACAACATTACATTACTGCCACAATTTTGGATCCATGGTACAAAGTATTTCTGAACAGTAAGGCAGTAATTCCTTTTTCGGAAGTGGATGTTGCCAACTACAAAACTTTGATAGCTGAGGAAGCCACTAAGTTCGAAAACGAACGGCTGGTAATTACAGGCCCCCCACTCCAGGCCATAACAAGTACTACAGGGCATCCAGAGTCAAGTTCTACTTCGGAGCCTGAGGGCAGTGCATTTGCCTCCCAGCAGTCACTGACACCAACACTACCAATAACATCAACAACAGTAAGAACAGGATCATCCACAGTACAATCGGCAACTGATTGGTTTCTACGGCAGGGGTATGATAAGTCCAGTGCTGATGCAAAGGCAAAACAGGCCGAGCACATCGGAGCACCCCTGAACATTGAGCGGACGGTCCAGGCCTATCTGGATGACCCAACAGAGGTCTTAATGGATCAAAACCCATTGGTGTATTGGTATGGGAAAAGAAGCCAATGGACAGTGCTCAGCAGGCTGGCGATAAAGTATCTGGCTTCCCCTGTCGCAAGTGTCTCTTCTGAGCGTGTTTTCAGTGCTGCTGGTGCCATTGTAACTTTGAAAAGGACCAGTCTCTCGCCCAAAGCGTGGAGAGGTTAACCATGATCAAAATGAATCAGCACTTTATACCACCGGATTACAAAATACGTGAATCACAGCAGGAAGAGGAGAGCGACTTCGATGACGTAAGTAGTGGGTTACAGGACCTACTTCTGTCCGAACCACCAGAGTTTGAGGACGAGCTCCTCTTCCCTGACAACTAGGCTTTCAAATTGTTACTTTCTTCCTTCCTTTATTTGTCTGTGTATCTGTCTTTCTGGTTCAAATCAAATCACAACAAATCCATCACCACCGTCTTCTCTTTTTATTTCCCTATTGGAGTTGCACGTCTGTGCATTTAACTGTCCACTCTTCAGAGTCCTGTTTCATCTTCCTGACTCACCCTAATTACATTTCCATCAAGCCAGACATTGGAGTACAAGAAATGTTGCCTTTAACAGTCCCTCCATAAGAAGTGAAACGTGACTATAGCTATCCTCCGTTTTGTTTCCGAGCCGAAACTCATCACTGTCCAAAGGCTACCGCCTCTGCAGGCATCCACAACTCTTCACTGTCAGAACTTGGGCAGGCATCCAAAAGTAAACTCATCACTGTCAGAAGGTTACAGCCTCGGCAGGCATCCAAAGCTCATCACTGTCAGGACAGAAGGTACTTGGCAGAGAAAGACAAGACTCTTTGAAGAAACTTGCTGACATTTCTGCAAACTCAATTGACCAGCAATGACCGCTACCCAGGCCACGGCCCATCACAGCGCTGACCATGTGAAGCAACTTAAACTGCGACAAAGTGCCACAGATGAATAAGACGAAAACTGAAACAGCGACTAACACTCAAAATGAATGTGGAGTAATAATGAGGCCACTGCCTCGTTAAAAAAAAACACACACCTGTCAGAACTAGGCATCTGATGATCTGACAGCCAAAGAGAAGAGCAAGACAGGTAATGATGGCATGCATTGGATGCTTGCTGACTCTGAGCGATTGCTGTTGTTTGTTGTGTTGATGTTGTGCATGAAGTCGAACTCTACTAGTTAATCTACAAAGTGAAAGTGACAGTCAATGTTTCCCTTCTTGTTGTTTGATAACCAAATTGTACTCCTACTACTGCAGGTGCAGGCCAATATGTATCTGTTGCAATTTTTTAATATGGAATATGGACTTAATCGGAGTCACTACAGACTGAGTTGGAGTTGGACAACACGTACCACACCATGATGATGACCATACTATCTTTGCACGCAGTCAGTCAGTTGGATCGGAGATGATTGAAGGAATAACTGCGTTTGATGAAGTGGCATAAAAGGTAAACACAACAATTCAACAAGAAAGTAAACACAGCAGACCTACATGTCCATTTAGTGGTGGAGTCGAGTGTAGTCATATGACTGAGAGCGGTGCATTGATTTAGTCACTTAATTTTGAAAATGCTAGGTTGCTGTATATGCCTTTTGTCTGGCTCTGTCAAAATTTAAGGTAAATGGAGGTTGGGTCACGGGCTGGTGCTCTGGTGGGCCTGTTCTGTCCTGTTGTTGTTGTAGCTTAATGCTGTAAACAGAATAGACACGATATATCCAAGCCACCTCAGTCTGAAAGTGTTCTCTCTTCTCTTCTTGGACTCCACCGTAATTGATGCTTTTTTTTTATTCGTTGATTTTTCAATACCCCTTTTGTTTTTCCATCCACACTTACATGCCGGCCTTTACCCTGTGCTATACTGGGAGAAACAACTCATACTTACCTTACCAATCCGCATCAGGCAGGCAGTGGCACCCAAGATTGATGTGCGGAGCGTCCATGGAAGATAGGACCAAGAGGAATGACGAGATTCAACTCCACAATTTGACCAGGATAATACAGTAACTTTACTATCATTCATCATTCGTCTTTTAATTAATTTGATTCCTTTTTTCTCTTCAATCATTACGACTGTGTGTTGTGTTGTTGTTTGTTTGCTAATTGATCCCTACAACCATTTTTTAATTTTCTTTGCTATCTTTAAAAGTAAGCCCGGTACAACATGGAATTTGGGTCTCTCTGAGGGCATACAGGCAAGGCAAATTGCATAGAATATACTGCTGCCCTGTACTGTCTAATTGTCTAGTAGTAGTTAGTAAGTACTACTCATTAACCATCAAGTTATCTTCATCATCATGCATGCATTTCCTTTTTCTCCCTTTATAGATTTATTGGATAAGATCATGGTCGTCTGCCAAGATTGCGCTTTGCTTTTGTTGTGTCCATGCGTACTGTTTTTCTTTGTCAAACCTTTCCCCAAACCCCCTTCCCATCCATTCATCAAACCCTAACCCTCTTCCCACGGGCTGTGATTTATATTGAGGTGTGATGTGACTACATTAAATGTACACCAATTGATCACACGCTTGCTGGGGCAGATGTGGTGAAAGCAACACTAATTCAATTTCAAGGCAGGGCGAGGATCTTCTTCTGCTTGCCCACCCATGCTCAGTCTATGTGCAAGCCAATTTTTTTTCCAAAGGGACCGTCACCTAATACATCATAATTAATTGCCGGCATTGATTGGATTCATCATCAACATCCTACCACACAGCAGTAAAGGTTACGAATTACGATTGTGTTAAGTTAAGTGACTCACTCGACACAACTACAGTTTGCAACTTCTTGTACTAGGCTGTCCCCGCCACCATTATGTTTTATTTTACTTTAGCAGTTGCAATATTGTTTGTTTGGTAGTCTTCTTCTGTACTGTACTTTACTTCGTTCTACTACTCCTCCCACAGTCGCTCTCAGGCAAGTGACTGTCTCTTTTTTATTTTTTTGCAAATGCTACTGCCAGTGTCTACTACTACCACCACAACCATGGCATCTTCTCCATTCTCTTGGGAAACCATGCAGCGATCGCTGTGCCGAACTTAATCATCATCAATCACAGGTAAGATAAATTTGGTGGGAGGTATAATGGACTAGGAGGAGAGACTGACAGTACTAGTAGGACAAATAACTCAGTGAGGGGTAACGCATCTATCTGTTTGTGTTACATAATCGGCAGATTATTTCAATCAAACACTGGCTGCGGCCCTGCAGCAGCAAGGAACCCATGTGACATAAATTCGTAAAACAGTAACCCCCCACAAAACATTAACATCGTATGTTTAAGTATAAATATAATTTATTACCCTAACAAAAATAAACTATCCCACACCTGACCCACCCCTCTCCCTAACCCCAACCAATGTCCAAAACGAAAAAGTCCAAACAATGTCCATAAACCCCAACGCCCAATTCCCACCCACCAACAAAAGGAATAAAAAAGGGGCAATGCAACGGGGTCCTATAGTTCTTATATTCGGCGGGCTTTCAGGTGTTTGTCCACCAGGATCTTCACCCGCTCCTCTAGTTGCTCCTCTAGGCGTGAAATCCGGGGGAGCATCTGGCGGCGAAATGCCCTGCAGTGGCATCCAGGGTAGGGGGCAGCAGTGCTGGCTATTAATGAATTGCGGTGGCAGGCGGCTGCCTGATCGCGGCGACGTACCACTGGAGGTGGGCTTGGCTGGGGCCTGGGGCATCGGAGGAGGCTGCAGCTGCTGCCGCCTCCTCCTCCTCCGCCTGAGCCACCAGCCGCCGGTACTCTTCGCAGATGGCCTCCAGTTTCCGACACCGGGCCCTGGCTGCCAACTCCTTCCGGGATGGTTTTTCTTGGGAAGGAGGATCTATATCAAGAAAGAAAAATAATATTGTTGTAACCAATACTCTTAGCAAAACAGTAACACAAAATTAATTCAACACATAGTGGCACAGTAGCACTAGCAAGAAGCCCAGTACATAACATTTGTGGTAATAATTTATCCTCCCACTTCCTCGGCCTCTAACATTTGTGGGAGTTTCAGGCATTATACTAGCACTATGGACTCCAGTACACAGTACACCAGTCTTCTTCTTATCTCTAGTTTAGCGAAATTACATAACCTGGTTGTAGCCGGCATGCCAGCTCAGTCAGATATGCTTGTACCCAAGACAAACATACGAGTCATGACGCAGACTCACGTTAGTTTTATTTACTACTGTCTGCAGGTGGGGAAGCTCGTATTTTTCTATTACGGCCGGTGGCACTGGCCATACTCTCTCTGTTACATTAAGGGCAATTGCTCAATTTCACTTTCACAGTGCCCTGGCTACTACAAAAAGGCAGATTACATATCTGATCCAATGATCATTGCTTATATATGGGACGACGACATAAGGTCAGTAGCGGTCGGTGGAGGGAGTGCTGCCGGGCGGTGACATGGGGAGGGGGTAGGGTGGGGGGGTAGTAAACTATGGATTACGGCCAATTACAGGTAAGTAAACATATAAATAAATAAAACTAATTTCGTTGCGCGCACTGCATCGCATTTGGCGGTGCAGTGCGCACAATGAAATTCGCTTTATTTATTTTTATGTTTAGTTACCTGTATTTGGCCGTAATCCATTGTTTACTACCCCCCACCCTGCCCCTCCCCACATCACCGCCCGGCAGCACTCCCACCACCGACCGCTACTGCATAAGGTATGTTGTTTTGATTGACTGTGTAACCATCAGATAGGCCACCCTTTGCAGGCTGGCTGACACATTCGAAAATAAATTAACATAGGTAGGGAGTGGTCCTCGGAGTCGAAGGAAGGCGCTTGATAACTAACTATACACAATATATATGATGTGCTTGCAAACTACTGTGAGTCAACTGTATTCTGAAAATACAACTTGTATTCCCTCGGCTTTGCTACTCTGGCGCGGTTTCTTTTACATTCCCTTCAAACTAAGACTCTGCATCCCGTGACAGTCTCCATCTATGCTGTCTATGATGAATACATACAGGCATCCATCCATTCTAACTAAATGTCTATCATTCTTCTTAATTTCTCCACAAAATTAGTTTGTTTCACTAACAACAACCCATGCGTCCACTCCTTCCTTGCTTGCCTTGGCTTTGAGTTTCACCCAAGCACCGCTGATGATTCTTGCTATCCCCAGTATCCACCCATACTGTTTCGCCCACCCAGGCTGGCATCCATTCTACTTTCACCTTCCACCCATCCTTCAACAACACATGCATCTGATTCCTATCAGCCACCTATGCATGCTTCCAACGTATCCTTCTCTGCCAGTCATATTGCATCTCGCCCGTCCTTCCTCCTTCCACCCTTCTTTCCCTTTTTGTTCAACACATCCATCAAGGTCATCTGATCTGACTTTTAGTCTTCTCCATAAAACTTTCACAGCTGAGTAAGTTGGAGTCAGATAGAAGAGGCCATTGGTTACTCAACTCACGCTGCTAATGCTATTGCTAATGCATTGCTAATACTAAGTAAAGGGTGTCTTCTTCCACCGTTGTATAATGTTCACTACAACTTCATACTTAATAAGTCTCAACAGTACAGTGACTGTGAGTGAAGTGAACACCCTTCCAGCTAGTGCAATGTCAATAAGTAATGAATATAACTTACCACCGCCCGCCACTGCTGCTGGCTCACCCCCTGTAGCTCCTGCAGGTGCCGCATCTCCTGCCCCCTCCGGAATGGCCCCATCGCCATCGCTGCTGGCCCCGCCGGCACTGGTGGTCGGTAGTACGCCTAGAAAAAAACATGACACATTTTTAGATGCCTGTACACCTCCCCCTATTTATTCATTTTCACTAGCAAGATTGAAAAAAAAGTTAATACATACATATACAACATACATCACTAGTCCAAATCGGGTACTAGAGTAGAGTCAGTAGACACTAGTAGTGTTATGGTCCCTAGGGTCATTATTATAGTCTACTCTACTCTTTGCAAAGTTAGCCTGAGCCATGCAACCATTTTTCGCTTCATGTCTTTTGCGCATGTTACCTCGCAGCTTGTTGTGCAGTAAGACGCCTTTTTGAGCCCACATGAGCTCATACAGCTACTGTCTGAGCGTTGCGTACAAGAGGTCGAAAAACAAGCCACTTTGTTATGGAGTTCGGTTAGTCCGTATTGCTTAGCCATAAGTAACATGTTACACTTTTTGGCATGACTGAGAAATGCTTGCATTATACTATCTAACGCGCACCATTTTCAGTCAGAAGATTCCCTTCTACGAACCAGAGATTTGCAGAGCTTATGAATGATGCATGTAACCAGTACTTCTACGTTCTACGGTGAGGGGTCTCCCAGAATTTGCACAGATCTTTTGTCTTCTATCATGCACTTGTAACAATGTTTATTGTTTTAATCTTATGCATTTTGCTGTTGGAGCTGGCTGTAGTACACTGAATTTTATAGAACAACATACAGAGCTTGTTAGTTGAAAATAAACCTTTTGAACTTACACATAGACTCTGTGGTATTTGGTGTGGTGGTGGTGGTGGACTTACACGAGTGAGTGAGCGAAAGGGTGTTATGTTCTGGGTTGTGTTATCATTGGGTATCTTCGGGTGGGGGTTCGGGGACCTAATGAGACACTGTAGCTAGTCGGTCAGGGTATTATGGGTTCACTTCTGACTGAGGTGTGAGGAAGGTCCAACCTCCCATCACCAACATCCTATTTTCTTGTGCATAGTTCTGTATGTGGCTGTGCAGAATCCCCACAACAGTAGTAGTATATACTATATCCTATCAAAAATAGTCAAATATCTGGTTGGGCATTTTGTTTGTTGTAATTATCAAAGCCTCAAGATTAAGAAGACTAGAAGAGGACAACCCAAAGGACTGGACTCAGTGGCTAGAGCTATTGGTCAATCTGAGTTTTATTCAAAACCGTAAAATAAAGAGTGGCAAACTGGGCAAGCTTACCTACAGACAGACTAATAGTAGTAGTACAGAGAGTCATAGCAGAGGCAGTTAGAACTTAGAGGCAGGGATAACCAGAATTTAGAAACAGATAGTCAAGTCAAGATCAAAGAAGCTTTTGTAAAAAATAGAATTAGGAAGTGGAACCAGAATTAATAGTTTGGAAAAATAAGGTGCAGTAAAAGTTAGGGAAATATAATTGTTAATATTAACCACTGGAGGACTTACTGGGGCCAGCAGCAGGGCCCTCGGTAGAGGAGCGGTCCTCTGGTGGTTGTCCCGCCGACTCGGACCCCGTCTTCTTGCCCCTGGGTGCTGCAGATCAGTGATCATGTAAGATATAATAAAGAAAGAGACAAACATTAATTATTGCTGTGAAACAAATAAATTATCTAACAAAACGCTCCAAAAATGTTTTAGCAAACAATAATTGCAATAAAATTGACCTATCTAATCTGATCGACTACTGGCTTGCGGGATTCACGGACCGTCTACTTATTTATGAACACTAATCCAGTGTTCCATTCTGATTGATTCGAATCCAGAACACTAACTAAGCCTAAGTACCACCTGACCTAGCCCACCTATTCCAGACGGGCCAATTGTTCACTAAGTCTGCATTTCCATTTTTTTTTAGCCCTCAAAAATGCATAGATGAGATGGAGGACACATGCATAAATTTGTGCATACACCAAATTGTTGGTTAGTTGCGTCTGATGTTCTGCTACTGACTGACACTGCTAAGCCTACCACTCACTAAACAAACTACAAAAGGTTCTACTAAGAACTGGGGTAAGCAGCACTCAGTGACAGAGGATGCGTCACGCAGACCGCTAAAAAATTATCAACTAATACTAACTAAACCTAGTATTAATCCATCCAGCACTATTTGACAAGAGGACAAAGGAAGGACTAGAGTCTCTCTAGCAATAGCATTACCTAACTTAAGTTCTCTAAAGTAAACTCTTACATAATAATCAGGCCAGGCGAGCGCAAAGTTGCAAACAAGTAAGAGTAGCGCCGAGCACCTGTGTCCTACAATCACAGAAGATTTTGAAACGTAATTTACCTGCAATGTAAGCAGCAGTATTCTTGTTATCCGTAAAAGAATTATACACAATACTTATACTACTATATATATTAGCTACTCACCAAGCCCCACGACCTCGACACCTAGCAGGTCCAACAGGTCCTGCTCCCGGTCCAGGATGTCTAACCACCGGTGGGCCAGCTGGTTATGGGTGCGCCGGACCCCTGAGCAGCGAAACACTGCCCGGCACACCTTCGCCCACCGGCAGTGACGCTCCTGGGTAGGGTACCCGGAGCCTGGCCTGCCGCCTGCTGCCAAGGTCAAGGGGAGGTGGCGCTGCACAAAAAAAACAAGGGCGGCCACCTCCGCCTCGCTAAAAAGCTGCCAGGCTTGCACCCCTGCAGGGCGCAGTCTGCCGCAAGGCAGGCGGCTCTTGGGCGCACGCGCCTTGCCCTTGGAGCCGTTAGTGCTGCTGCTACCCTTCGCCATGGTTCTGGGGTGTGTGGGAGGAGGGGGAAAAGAAAAGTTAGAAGGAAAAAATAAAGTTAGGGGAAGAAGTAGGAGCTTAAAGAAGAAAGTAATATAAAACAGTAGAAAAGTAAAAAAAACACAGTAAAAAGTAGAAATAAATGCAAAATATAGACTTAGGCACAGAGAGAGATAGATAATAAATTTAAAAAAATTGAAAAACAGTGTAAAAAAACTAAGGATTGCAAAGATTGAGGGAGGATAGAAAAGCAGGCCCAGAACCATAGCATAGAGTGAAAAACAAGATGGCCACGCCCATCGCGATCGCGTGGGTAAGTTCGCGCGATATTTCTCCCCGAGCACGCAAAAAGCGTCGCGAACACGTACGACGCGTTCCCGAACATGAAATGCGCTCGCGAGCACGCTATACGCGACCCGGACAAGAAAATAAGGCATCGCGAACGGGCGGGACAAGTGAAAAACAAGATGGCCGCGCCCATAGGCGACCACATGGGCAAGTTCGCGAGATACTATCCCCCGAGCACGCAAACAGTGTCCCAAACAAGCACAACACGTTCCCGAAGAAGAAAAACGCATCGCGAAAGGGCGTGACAAGCAACTACGCACGCTCGCGTAGCTACGCGTAGCTCGCGTAGCGCTTTAACGTCTTCGCGTAGCTTTGCATAGCGCGACTACGCGAACTACGTCCAGTGTTGATGTTAACAGAATAAATGCTGGTGCCCAAGTTCTGCTCAGAAGCCCTGGCTGCTTCCTCTCTTTGTGGCGTCTTCCTCTGTCTTTCCACTTTGTGTGTTTTTTCCTCTCTTGTTTTCGGTAAATGTCTGATGTGGAAAAATAAGTGCCCATGGTCCCCACTGGCAACCACCAGCTCAGGTTAAGCACTGAGGCTGGGTGAAGAGCTGACCGGTGGGCTAGCACAAAGTTGTCCAGAAAACTTCAAGGGTGGGACCACAACTAGTGTGAATTAGGCTTACAATTCAATATCTAGAGTGGAGATGAGACCTGGGAAAACAAGGAGCTTCTCAAAGTTCCCACTATTTGAATAACCGAGGACAGCCCCATGGCACTTTAGGGAACAAGATGGGCAGATGCAGAGGGGAAGAACCCTTTAATTGTCTCCCTGATGAAGAGGCTGTGATTTGACTTCCTTCAAATAGGATACAATAGAGGTATATGAACTACATGAGGAATTACACACCAATGGGTTTGTCTCAGAGATAGCAAGTGTAGGGCTATTGCCATGGGGAAGACTGACAGGAATATCACAACTTCTTTTTTCATGGAGACATCACTCTGTGCATCTGTTCCTTGTACTTTGGCTTACTTTTCATGCTCATGACTAACTCACTCTGGGCACCTCCGACCTCCATGTCAGCAGCTTGTCGATCGACAGCCATGAGAACTCGCTCCAAACTAAGAGATTCTCTCAGCCTTCGTCATGTGAATGAATCTGACATCTGCCATCAATAACTCTGAGATGTATAGCTTCCTCATCTTTAAATTCATTAAACTTACAGTGTTTAATGTGCATATCCAGTTTTTCAACAAATGTGTTGATGACTTCACCAACTTTCTGTCGTTCTTGACTGAAAATTTATTTTTTATAATCTACATTCATCTTTTGGACTGAACTTGAGATTCAAGGTTTCTTTGAGTTGATTGTATGTAATTTTGTCAACTTGCGGCATTTTCTTTATGACTTCTTTTGCATCTTTATGAGTTAGAATTTTAAGGTATTTGATCATCTTTTGGTTATCTGTTTCTTCTAGCGCATCAATGAAACCATTAAATCTCTCTATTCAAGAAGTCCATCTATCAGCAATATTCAGCTTTTTGCTGGCATCGAATGGTGGTGGTGGTTTCAGGAAGGCAGTGGCATTGTATCAATTTATGAGATTGGCTGACACTGAGAGTGGAGAGTTCTCTCCTACACTGTCTGTTGTCTGCTAGTACCTGCTTCATTCATACCTTCTCTAAGGGCTTGTGCTGTGCTGGCCTCTGGGTCATCTTGGCCTGTCTGTGAAATTGTGACCTCTCCCTTGGTCTCCATCGGAGTCCTTCACTTTTATGGAGAACTTTGGAGTTGTTCTGAGCCGCCACCCGGCAGGTTTGGTGGTGTGCCACTTTGTGTATGGATGACTCCGTAAGCACAACCCCAGGCACTTCCTCTGGGGTTACTCCACCCAATGCTGTCGTATGATGACTCTCATTACTCAGTTCTTTTAAGCAGATGACTATTTCTTGTATTTGAATTGCTTTGCTTTTAGGCATCTCTTTTTACTGTCTGACACCGGGTTGACCTCTGCCTCGCAGCGCTTCTGATCGCACAGTTATCTTGCAATTTGCTGTCATTATTTGATGCTCTTTCAAAATCTGTTTTTATCCACCTTTAATGTTTTCACTCCGTATGACGTATAGCTTTAGTTTGTGTAGTAGTGCAGTACCTCTTATTACGGTCTTCCAAGCAGGTTCTTGGGCAATGATGTGTCAACTTCTCTGTGAAGGTTTTGTTATTTTCAACTGCTTTACACAGGCTGGAGTTGTGCTTTGACTCCACATATGGCGAACGCCGATATGCACTTCGACGGAGTCGCACGTGGCACGCACGAGAAGTTTGCTTGACCATGATTTACTGTTGATCTTTGGGTTACTTATCCCCTATCTTTTCCGCAGTTGTAGCATCCTTACCAGCCTCTGTACTTGCTAATGACTATGCCACACACAGAGCTTAGCATAACATGTCTTCTTCTGCGTGTAACCGCGAACTCCATATTCTAAACCTACATTCACCTCATTACGCTCTAACACTTCAGTCACAGTTCTATGAAATCCATCAAGAGCCAAAAGGGCTCCGTCATTGCTAACTCCCACTATGCAACAAGTAGTAGCTCAGGATAGGTGATTTTCTTAGAGTGGACCATGCTTAAATGGGAGAAAACGAAGGTGGAATTGGGTGACAAGGAGATATCCACCCAACTGAGGTAGGGGTTCACCATTTTGGTCTGTCAGTGTGTGAGAAATTGGCTATTGGTTGTGGGGGTTGAACCCTTACTCAGGCAACAACCACATCCGTGCTAGGGTGAACCAGAAAAAGTTACTAAATTAACCTATGCTTTAAATTCTGGTAGTTTGGCACAAAAGCAGTAAGGCTTAACTTACAGGCAAAGTGCAAAGTGTTTATGCAGTATTCAACAGTAATAAAGTGAAACACAATGTAAGAAAAATCGCATACCAATCAATAAATACAGTTTAATGTTTAATAAATAAAATGTTACCAGAACAACAAAAATCCAATCAGCAGATCTGGAAATAAGCAGTTTCAAAGTCGTAGGTAAAAGCGGTGCCAAAAAGCGCAAATCGCCAAATGTGTTTATCTGGTCGCGCCGGACCATGAAAAAGTCATAAGTTCAAGCTGACCACGATGGAGTGCGGGCTGGGTGCAAGACCAAGTTCAGCCTGCTGGTCATTGTACCTGGTTGTACTTGGACCGAGATGCGAGGTCCTGCATTGCTCTGCATCGAGTTGTGTCTGTTTTGATAGGGTCACCGATCAGGAGCTGCAAGGTGCTGCATCAAGTTGCTCTGCGCTTCATCCGTACCAATGGGGCCATCGATCAGGAGCTATGAGGTGCTGTGATGCGAGGTCCTGTATCGAGATGCATTGCATTGCATCTGTTACTGTGAGGCTGCCAGTCAGGAGCTGCAAGGTGTTGTGAAGCAAGATCCTGCATCACACTGCATCGAGTTGGCTTACACTGCTTCGGTTCTGAGGGAGCCCATAGTTGGCAGATGCAGATCAGGTCTCTGGAGCTAGTTATGTCCCTGTACCTCAGTACAGGAGGGACCAGTCAGCTAGCCCTTGGAATCACTCTGGTGGATCAGGTTTCAAGGAGCAGGTCCAGTCTTTCTTCCTCAGGCAGCAGGGCAGCAGGGCAGCAGATCAGTCCTTCATGCTGGCGGGCAGTAGAGCAGTCCTTCTTCTGAGTCTTCCACAGGTCCAGAAATAATCTAATGAGTGATTCAAGAGGTCAAATATTTATATCTAGTGCAAGCTTTTGAAGTGGGGGGACCACATACATCACCTCCACATCTGGTTCTGGAAAAGTCCTCCCTTCCCCTTCTGTTTCCTTTCTTCTTCTCTGGAACTGGGGGCATCCGTTTTGACTTGTTTCCTCCATTGACACATTTGGGGCCATCTCTTGAAAAAAAGCTTTCTGCATAAGAAACCTGTTCCAAGGTGCACATGAGCTAGAAAATAAGGGCATACTGCAAGTTGCTGCTCTGACTGAGAGAATATTATCCTTGGGAACCAGAGTGCCAAGGGGTAATTGAAATGGTTGTGCATAGAGGAAGCAATGCAGAGAGAACAATCCATGGGGGAGGGGGGCGTGGCCTGGCGCACGGCAAGATGGCCACACAGTAGTGTAGCTCTGCCGGCCGCCGAATCAATCCGTCCATTGTCCTGCTCCTGACGAGCCAACCACCGGTGTAAACTGCACGGACATGGCTGCTGGCATCGAGGGCGTGTGAACGGTGTGCTGTTTCCCGGCGACGTTGCCCTGCGACGGGCGGAAAGCTCGACGCACGCTCCGGGGGCGGCCATGGTGGCGGATGCGGCCCTGACAGCAAGCGGACCATGCTGGGCGGATTGACCCGAATCGCGGCGCTGCTGGCAGGGCGCGGGGGCGTCCTGAGACCCGCGGCGCCTGCTGCAGCAGCGAGGAATCCAGAAATCTCCAATCGGACGAGTGCGGCGGATCCTAGACACGGCTGGGTGACGGATGCGTGGCGCGGGCAGCGCGCTCTGCTACGCGAGGGGCCGGCTTCAGACTGCAAGGTAGGCCTCTGGGACGCGGCGACCGCCGGCCTGCCCTGCTGCACCGCATCCCAAAGTGAATCAGGGCTCTTATAGCTGCCGTACTCGCTCTCTGCCCTACCCAGTGTTCAGGACTTTGCTCATGAGGTGACCGGAGCGGCATGTGGACCAGCACAGCAAAGGGCTGGAGCTGCGTGGCGACTGGCTCTGTTTTTGCTGCTGGGGGATGATTGCCGCCCGCCGAGGGTATTGTTGACTGCGCTGTGTGCCTGGATCTCCGGGCGGCCCTGGCCCTCCCAGACTGTGCCTGAACATTGCCTCAGCCCGCTCTCCCTGCTTCAGGTCGCTAGCAACATTGCCTATGGTGGCCGGAGCTGGGAAAAACGCATACAGGGTCCTGGACTGAGGTGCATATGAGGCGGACGGCGGCGCCACATTGCTCTGGCTTCACGCGCTGTGACAGACGTTGCACTTAGTATCCTGGTGTGAAGGGTTGGAGATAGGGGGCCCATTACTGCGATTGCCCATATTCTGGCCGGAGGACTGCGCTCGCCTTGCCACGGGAGCCCCTGTGATTGCTGCTGTTCTCGCAGGTCGGACTTCCTGCACGGCGCACTGAGCCGGGCTGCGCCACAGTTCGCTTGCTGGATTCTCTGCTCCCCATAGCCTGCGGCCTTTCCGTCGTCACTAATCGTGGGTGGGGGGGTCCTCCACAGGTATCACCGATCTGCAGATACAATACAGACTCTAATCACTTGGTCACCACAATGGGCAAGCCGGAAAAAAATCAGCTGAGGCTGACCTTCGTATCACGCAGGAATGGTAAGTCTTCTCAGACTGCGGCCTCGGACTCGGAATTGGACTCCTCTACCTCGGCCCCCACAGCCCTGGAAAAGTCGCTGTCTGCAAAACAGGCCAGCCTACAGGCTATAGATGATAAAATAGAGGCGCTCAACTCCAGGATGGACCATTTTTCCTCTAAATTAGACAAACACGCAGCACGAATTGGTGAGGCGGAACAGAGAATATCAGATGCTGAAGATGGCCTCCAACAAGTCGCCGTCAAAACCACAGACATGGCGAAGCTACTGGCTGTCATACAGGCGAAGAATGAAGACATCGAGGCGCGCTCTAGGCGCAATAATGTGCGCATTTTGGGCCTGCCGGAATCAACCAACGTTGGGCGCCTGGAGGATTATGTCGAGACTCTCATCCGGGATATTTGTGGAGCTGAACACCTTTCCACCATGTTTTCCATAGATAGGGCTCACAGATCGCTGGCGGCGTGCCCGCCGCCTGGGGCCCCCCCAACCGATCATTGCCCGTCTATTGAACTTCAGGGATAGAGACACTGTACTGCGCGTCACTCGCCAGAAGGGTACGATCAACCATCAGGGCAATGTGTTATCATTTTACCCGGACTTTACGGCCACAGTGCAGGCGGCACGAAAGGAGTTCCAAGGGGTCAAAAGGCTCCTTCTGAAGGAGCGAGTTCCATATGCCATGCTATACCCAGCGCGTCTGCGAATAGGGTCCGAGGACAGCGCCAGGATCTTCACGACTCCAAAACAAGCCATGGAATATGCCAAATCCTTGCGCCGCCAGCGGGATTCTGCAGCCACTACGTCTGATGTTGATGATTGAGTGACGTATATGCCTCATGTTGCTGTCTGTATAGTTTATTGCTGATGTTATCATATCGGTGACTGTTCTACGGACACAATGTTGTGTTGTATTGTTGTTCTGCTGTACATAAGCGGGCGCTGGTAGATTACAGATGGTGGTGGTTTATATTAGTATTACGGTATCTGGATGTCGACTCCTTAGGGTGGGATTACATCCTCATGATTGTCCCATTGTACACAGGTGGAATGTTATCTGCCCCGCCCTCTGAGCTGGCTGCCTCAATAACAGAGAGGTATTTCGGCCATTGCGATCTTGAGTCCTGCATCTGTGCTCCTAATGTCATCCGTTAGGACCCCACTGCTAGTGCCGGTTGGATGGTTTGGGAATAGGAGAATCTCTACTTACACCGGCGGCCCCCTCCCGACCTCACTGGGGAGTGGACCCTGCCGCTACGTCCCCCAATGGGTATCCCCCACACATTGTTTCACGGTAATTTGTTGTTGTTGGGCCTGTTTATGTTAAAGGGATTTGTCTTTGGCAAGATGGGGTTGCTAAAGTGGGCGGGGGGAGGGAACGGGTTTCTTTTTTTTATATTTGAAGGTACTGTGACCAGAACACATGTTGCAAATAGTATCCTTACCAATGTATGCGTGCATAATACATGGGGCGGCATTCAAGGTATGTTGAACAAACTTGGAGCTGTGCGGGGGTGAGACGTATAAATGCTTAACATGGAATATACGTGGTCTCAACACTCCCAAGAAAGTCCGCCAAGTGTTAACATATTTAGATAGACACGCTGTGCAGGTCGCTCTATTGCAGGAGTCGCACCTGAGTAAGCAAACAGAGGATAGGGTGGAACAAAAATGGGCAACTTTCAGGTTGGCGTCTTCCTACTCTAACTATTCCAGGGGGGTACTGGTACTTATTAAAAAGGGTGTTTCGGCCCATACACACTTATACAGACACTGAGGGCCGCTGGGCCATGGTACAGGGCAAGCTAGGAATGTCCTTAATAACGATTATTAATATGCATGGTCCCGTGGTGGATGACCCGGCACCATTTCTCAACATGCTCAGGATTCTGCGATCGTGGCCTGAATCGGCAGTCCTTTGGGGGGGCGACCTCAATACCCATCTTAACCCGCAAGTGGATAAATCCAATCCCTCAGGTGCGCGCACTGTTAAAGTGGCACAATGTGTTCGAGATGCCATGGCGGAAATGGGTCTGGTAGATGTCTGGCGAAAGTGCAACCGGGAAGGTACACATATCACCCCTGCACACAATAGCTGGTCTAGACTTGACTACTAGCTGGTGAACGAAGAGGCTAACGGATGGGTCACGCATGTGTATACACTACCGCGCACATTATCTGATCATAACCCTGTAGGCCTAGACGTCTGCATCCCCGCACACCCTCGTCGACCTTTCACTTGGCGATTTCGGGCTGAGGCCTTACTGGATCCTATCTACCATGAGGCCATAAGAACAGCCATTGTACAATATTTTGACTTCAATCTGGGCTCGGTGGACAGTCAGGCCACACTCTGGGAAGCCTTTAAAGTGACGATCCGGGGGGTGTGTATTGGTACCGCGGCGGGGATCCTGAGAGACATCAGGGGACAATTGTCGAAAACGGAAAAGGCCTTGGGGGAACTGGAGAGTCAATATCAGACCTCACCAGCTGCGGACACATTAGCTCAAATACAGGAGATGGTGGCAGAGTACAACACATTAGCTGACACGGAGGCAAAATATATCTCACAGCATCATGTGGCCCGGGCCTACGGGGAGGGGGGAAGGCCTGGGAGGTGCCTGGTTTCTAGACTACGATTCAGGGCCGACCATAACCCGATTGACCAAATAGTGGACTCTCATGGAGATGCACATTTTACTCCACTTGCAATAGTTGCACAATTTAAACAATTCTATTCAGCTCTGTACACCACGCGAGGCGAAATGGCAGATGAGGCACTGGATGACTAGCTATCAGACACGGCCTGTGCGTGGCTGTTGGACGCCCACAGGGAGTTTCTGAGCCAGCCCATAGATGAAACTGCCGTAAGGGAGGCTATTCTCTCTCTTCCTAATAATAAGGCCCCAGGGCCGGATGGCCTAACGGCAGAATTTTACAAGGCGTATACAGATCTCCTTGTACCCCACTTACTAGAGATGTACGCGGAGGCACACAAATCCGGGATCCTTCCACCTTCCCTCAGACAGGCCCTGATTATCACCCTTCTAAAAAAAGATAAATCGCCCACGCATTGTGAGTCCTATCGTCCCCTATCGCTCATAAATCTGGATGCGAAAATATTAGCGAAAATATTGGCCACCAAAATTCAACCTCTGATGCCACTTCTTGTCCTCCCGGACCAGTCCGGGTTTATTCCAGAGCGCTCCACCTCTCACAACTTGTGCACCATTTTTGCGATGTTCCACGTCCTTAATCCTGAGTTATCTGCAGCTGCTGTCATGCTTGACGCAGCGAAAGCTTTTGACTCGATAGAATGGAAGTATATGTTGCGCATTCTGCACAGAATGGGTTTTCCTCCTATAGTGACGCGTTGGATACAGGTCCTATATACGGATATATCGGCGAGGGTGCGAGTAGGAGGCATTACCTCGGAGCCTTTTAATATAGAACGCGGCACGAGACAGGGTTGTCCCTTGTCCCCACTTCTGTTTGCCCTTGTTCTGGAACCATTAGCGTGCAAAATCCGCCAAGGCCACAGAGCGGCTGCTCTCAATTTTAATCATCGTCCGGTCGGTATTTCCATGTACGCTGATGACATGGTCCTCTTTATCCGGGATCCTCAACTTCATCTGTCCCCTATCATACGGGAATATATCAGGTTTGGCCTCTTCTCTGGACTCCTAATCAACTGGGAAAAATCGGTTATTATCCCTTTGACATTGGTCACGTCTCCGCCTCAGCTGGAATATCCTCTGGTGTGGACTGCGGACCCGGTCAAGTACCTAGGGGTCTGGGTGCATCGCAACCCTGAGGTCGTGATCAGAGAAAACTACGGACCAGCCTATGGCGCTTTGGTGCAGCGGGTGGATAGGTGGTCCCGTCTCCCGCTGTCCCTTGCGGACCGTATCGCGGTCATTAAAACCGCGGTTTCTATATCTGTTTTGTAATATTCTGATCAAACTTACTAAACAATTTTTCAAAACCGTGCAAACCCAGCTCCTGAGACTGGTGTGGGGGGATAAACAGCCCAGAATTAGCTGGCATACCCTGACGCTTGCGTATGATAAAGGGGGGTTTGCTGCTCCTGATTTCTACGTGTATTATCTTAGTGCACAAGCCCAATACGCTTACTATTGGTTCCGGACACATGATTGCATTCCGCATGTTGCAGTGGAGGACAGGGATGCACACCCAGTGCCACTTGGAGGTATCCTTACACACACTCTCCGTCATACTCCCAGGTCTGAGATTAACACCATTGACACCACTGTTGCAGTTTGGCAGGCGATTGGCAAACGCGCACATAAGCTCCCTTTATACGCTCCTGCTCTGCCCCTTACTGGTCATGCGACATTATCTGTCGCTGGGGAGCAAGGGCCTATAACAGCCTTAAAGGAGGCCGGCATCACACACATGGGAGACCTTTTTCCCAGGGGTAGGTACATAGCCGAGGAGGATCTGGAGTATATCCAAAATCCTTCCTTTCTGTTCCAATATTCCTGCTATCGCCTAAAGCGTGCACTTCAGGACCACTATCCCGATTTCCCCGCTGAGCCCACTGTACTTACATCACTTCAACTATTACTGGTAGCCCCATCAAGGAAAAAATTGATCACTAAATTATATAAGGAGGTGCAGGATGAAACGGTGCGTGGGCCTGATCGAAGTTTAGAGCGATGGAACATGATAGTGGCCGCTCCGATCACTCTGAAAGAATGGGAACAAATTTGTATGTTAACAGGTCGTCTCACGCCAAATGGCAATCTCCGTGTAATTCATTTTAAATTCATTCACCAAACGTATCACACCCCTGTTAAATTATACAAAATAGGCCTCAGAGACTCAGACCACTGTAAACGCTGTGGTCAAGGTAATGCTGATTTCATCCACCTCGCATGGAAATGTGCCCCTGTGTTTAAATATTGGGAGACAGTGGTTGTACGCATACACACCATGACGGGCACTGTTTTGCAGTGTACACCTCTGGAGTGCCTCCTTGGCTACGTTCCCCAGGTAAAGGCCACCGTGCGCAAATGTGTTGGGCTGGCACTCCTGCTCGCCAAGAGGCGGATTATGTTCACGTGGGAAAGTAAATTTGCCCCAAAAATTGCCGATTGGATGAAAGATCTGATTTATTGTCGTGAACAATTAGAATTACATGAAGAGGAATTGCCGGTCACCTCCAGGCCAACTGACATTTGGGCTCCTCTGCGAGAATATTTGCTGCTCCAGACTCCTGTTGAGACTACGTAATGTTGATTGATGATTTGAAATACTGTGTTATCGTATTGCCCAAACTGCGTGTGTTACATCACCTGAGCGAGACCGCACCTGTACATTTATTGTCCTATCTGATCACTTTCTGTACCTTTCAAAATGTGTTCTTGTTTTGTTTGTTTTTTGTTGTTTTCTAATGGATGCAGAGTATAATGCTTATGATGCCAAGACGCTGTATGGTATTGAAAACCTTTAATAAACAAATTAAAAAAACAAAACAAAAAAAAAAAAAAATCCATGGGGACTGGGCTCTTTTGAACTATCTTTGGCGATCCCAACACCTGTACTAGGAATTTTTGTATATTTCGTAAATTTTTAAAACATGGAACCACCAAGGTGACTACCACCCATTGACCCATCATCAAGTCATAGCTGTAAAATGTATCTCCATCTGGTAGGAGAATCCATGAGTCACCAGACATGCCTTTGTTGTTCCTCAACCTGATTTCAACACCTTTTTTTAGAGCATCAGTACATTCAAGACAATCAAGTTAGGATCTTGATAACTGGGCCTTACCTTGATCTTCCTGTATCCTCCCAAACAGCTCAACACTTTTGAACCTTCCGATGAACTTCTTTGAGACAGAACTCCAGCACACCATTCCACAGCTTTAAACATTCAAGCTAGTGAACTTGACAACACTTCAGTGGGAGTGACGTCATAATTCAAACACTCCTTGAAACGGAATTCTAACTCTAGATTATTTATGTCTGGTTTAGGTCTTTTTATTCCTGGATTGTTTTTGATAATTCTATCAAAAAATGTGTACATATATTTATGTTTTCCATGGTGTTTGATTTTACTTGAGTTTTTATTTTATTTTTGTCTTTTATTCTTATTTGTTTTGGACCTTTAAGTTCTAGACATATTAAGGGGCATATTTACAGGCCCCTATCGTCACTACAACGTCACTTTTAGTGACCTTGTGGTGGCAATAGGGGCTTCAGCGTTAAGCCACTTAATGTGGCTTAACACTGCCTTGTAAATAAGGTCCCCTTTCACGCTGTACTTAGTGTGGAAATGGAGGGCAATGGGTGTTGCAGTGGGCGTTCCACTGCAACACCCATTGATTTTGATGCTGCCCCCTATTTACAAGGGTGGTGTAAATAGGAGGCAGCACCAAAATTAAGACCAGGGAAACCTGGTCTTAAACAGGCAAAAGGAGGAGAAATGCTTTATTTCTCCTCATTTTTGCTGTTTCCATGTGTGCTGCTTCGAGGGGCACACATGGAAACAGAAAAATACCAATGATTGTTTATGTGCAGGAAAGTCTCCCTTCCTACACATAAACAATCATTAAAAAAATGACATTTTGTAACTTCTATGTGTGCTGCATTAAGCAGCACACATAAAAGTTACAAAACCCCATTTAAATATTGTTTATGTGCAGGAAGGTAGACCTTCCTGCACATAAACAATCTTCCCCTCAACGCAAACAAGGGTTCCTGCGTTGGCGCTAGGCAGCTAAATTTAGCACCATCGCAGGGAGAAACGCAGAGCTGCACCAAATTCTTGTGAATATGGTGCAGCTCTGCATTTCTAAAGTGACGGAGCGTGTCGTTAGCCTTCTTGGCTTAACGACATGCTTCTCCAGTTTAACCGCCAACTGAGGAAACTTCACCTGTGAAAAAGGTGGGAGAAGTTTCCTGACTTCGACACTGGTGAAGCTTAGCCTCAATTTGCCCTGATTCATTCCAATGACATTCCATGTCTTGCCCAAGGTGGGATGTACTTTAGGCTTCAGGAAATTGGCTGCTTAGAGGAAGGAGTTTGCCTCACTGCCAGTCAGGGCTAGCTTCAGCAGGCAAATACAGCAATAGGTACTGCTCAATAAGTGGACTCTGTCCATTCCTCACTGCGGACGTCCCAGCCCATATGTTGAGCTTCTTGCTGCAGAAAATAGATGGACACCGTAGCCTAGTGTTGGCTGCAAGTTCGTGGTCCCGGCCAGCAGTATAAACATTTTCACACAATTTTCTTCGATTTTTGTCAGCAACACTTTAAGTTATGTGGACTAGTTTTCAGTGACACTGGACATGTCTTGTATAAATTAGAAAACGGTGCACAGGAATAATGGTTGGCAAAATCTGTATGGCAGGAAGACAGGTGTGAATTCCATTAACCTTCAGCGATCTACAGGATATATTGGGTGGAGTTTTGGGAACAGGAGTATACAAGTTGTCACCTCCCTAGGAAAGGACACAAGATAATGTGAAGGGGGCAGTACATTTCCCAGTCGTACATCAGCCATAGAACTTGATTCACACAGGGGCTTATTTACAAGCCCACTGCACCGCCTGCGCATCACTTTTTTTGATGCACCTGAGTCACAGTGTGCCTGCCCATACTTACAAGGCCACATAAAGCCACCCTGCATGGCTTTTCATGGCTTGTAAATATGGACCCCTTTCACGCATTAGTCTGCATGAAAGGGGCGTTCCATGGGTGTTGCCAGTTGTGGCCGGCATGGCTCCCAGGTGGGGGGGCGGGCGAGGGAGGTCGCGCTGGGAAGGGGGGATCGCACGGGGAGGGGGGTCATGCAGGGGGGTCGCACAGGGGTTTTGCCTCCGACAGGAAGCAGGCAGCCAGGCTCCCTCCCCTAAGCCAATCACAACACTGCATGCAGCATTGTGATTGGTCGGGACAGTGCCCAGCCATGGGCTTATGGGGTGGGCATGCTCTCAAACCTGCATGGAGAAGGGCAAAGTGCACATGACTGGTTTGGGCGGCCCAGAGCAGCCCCGCCCGCAATGCAAACATATAATGGTAATAACTAAAAGTTATTACATTTTATGTTTCTGCTTCTCGCACTGCGAGAAAGCAGTGGGGCGATGCTCCTCTGTCATAGCAGAGGAGCCGCCCTTGGGTGTTGCTGTAGGTGTTTCCACACAACATCCATGGAACCAGACACATTCCCAGAATACAAACAACTCGGACGGAAGAAGGGGCCGCCAGTTTGGTTACTCGGCAAGAGCAAGGTATAATATGCTCTGATGTGAAAAGGAACAGACGAAATTCGCATGAGGAACAGATTTCTAAAGGATAAGCATTCCTTGTTACGAGTTTTAAACAACAAGCGCACATTTGGAATATAAGCGGGTATACTTCACTATTGATTTTAACGAGCCCAAAACAAGCCAGATGCGTGTGATGGAATCATAAAACGGGGGACTGGCCCAGCGCGCCGTAGTGGGCTCATCTAGGAGATTCATACTAATTTTTAAAGGACGGGAGTACATAATATAACGGTCTTGATAAAGAAGGTGGAATGAGATAAAGCCTTCGAAACGCGTCGACGCCTTTTCTGTTGCCACAAATCCATCTAGACGAACATCACCCTAGATATTGATGATACACAAGGCACCAGGGTGTTTGTACATAAGTTTAACCGTGGATTATGGCGATTTATGACAAAGATTACTGTCTGTTTTAACTCTCGTGTTATGATTTTTTGAAGCATTGTGAATGTGACTAATTGTTTTTAGTATTGTTACAAATTTTTCATGATGATTCTATGGACAAAAATGGTTTTAACTTGAAACTAATTTCTTTTTTTCTTTTTAATTTTGAATAAAATAATAAATGGTTTTAATAAATTACAATCATTACCTTATGAACAATAGGTGTTTGTGCCAATACATTGTAGCCACCAGTTGAGCAGTGACCTTTATGAATGGTGAGTGTGTGTATGGAGTCAGGGTTTGGCATATGAAAGAAGGTGCGAATGAAACAATATATTAAAACAATCCCAGAGGACGCAATTTTTAACCTTTTGTCTTAACCCTAGTCCTTTGGGTGTCCAAGGGTTCCTCTCTTTTTTGAAAGAGTTTCCACACAACATCCATGGAACCAGACACATTCCCAGATTTACATGGTTTTGTAAACCTGGGAATGCATCAGATTCCTACGCCTCCCTAGGGGAAGCGTAAGGGAGGTGCAATCAGGAGAAATCCCTTTAGTTCTCCTTGTTTTTCCTCTTTCTATGTGTGTTGCATTCTGCAGCACACATAGAAAGAGGAAAACACCTCTTATGATTGTTTTTGTGCAGGAAGGTATCCATTCCTGAACAAAAACAAACACCCCTACAACGCAGGCATCCTTGCACCATGGAGCAAGGGTGCCTACGTTGGCGCATGGCAGCCCATTGTGCGCCTGCGCAAGGGGAAAAGGACAGGAATGTGCCATATTTTGTAGATACGATGCATTCCTGCCCTTTTCTTTTGATGCATGACAGCACAGCAGGCAGGCTTCATTCTTTGGATACTGTATGGATTTTACATGAGACCATCATCAGGCTGCCTCCCTTCCAGCTAATAGGTATAGGTAAAAAGTCCTGCACATATTAATTATTATCAAATGTCATCAGTTGTCATTCTTATTTAAACCAAGTAGGAGGAGATTGTAGCTACCCTAGAGTGTGGGTGGGAGTACACTTTGGGTAGACAACTCTGACAGCAAACTCTGATTCTGCTGTCAGTGTCAGCAAAAGTAAATGTGACCTCCAATTGAAACACATAGGAGCAAATTTATTAAGAAGTCATGCAACACAGCTCAGCTGCCAACGTTACTGTGCTGTATTGCTTGAAAAGAGACAACAGGACAGCACCATATCTGCTACGATACGGCATTGTTGCTCTCTCTCCTAATACTGACACACTTTACCCTGCCTTGTGCCCCACACACACACATACACCCTTTGCACTATAGAGTAAGGTTATCTGCATGATGACTAGCATGGGCTTTAGACTGGATTTGTATCCTCCCACTACAAACTATAATAAGACACACTTTACAACATTTACCACTCAGTAGGCGTGCTGTACAATGCAGCACTTGTAAAAGGTTTGAAATGTTTGGAGAAATGTAAACAATGATTCAACTTTATGCCTGCCTCAAGCAGACATACTTTTTTGTGTAAATCCCTGTCTACCAATGTCAGTGTGTAGGGATTTGTGTAAAAATCCATCAGTGGCTGCATGGGAATACCCATGTGACACCGATAGCACCCCGACTGAAATTGGTGCAAAACAGCACAAAGCAATGTTGCACTATTTGAGGGCTACTTTCCAGTTTTGCACTCGAATGGAAATCTCAAAAAACACTCTGGGGCAGATTTACAAGCCCCCTGCGCCACCAGTACGTCACTTTTTGTGACATACTGGTGGCGTATGTTACTGCTCCATATTTACAAGGACAGGAAAAGCCACCCTGCATGGCTTTTCCTGTCCTTGTAAATATGGCCCCTTTACAAGCAGCACGTTGCGTGAAAGGGGCATTCCATGGGTGTTGCTGTGGGTGTTCCCACGCAACACCCATGGAACGATACACATTTCCAGATTTACAAGGAATTGTAAATCTGGAAATGCGTGTAGGGAGGCGCAACGAGGAGAAATGTTTTCATTTCTCCTCGTTTTTTCCTCTTTCAATGCGTGCTGCATTCTGCAGCATGCATTGAAAGAGGAAAATCCCTGTAGTGATTGTTTTTGTGCAGGAAGGAGCCCCTTCCTGCACAAAAACAATCTCCCCACGACGGAGGCATCCTTGCACCATGGTGCAAGGGTGCCTGCGCCGGCGCATGGCTGCAGTTTGTGCGCCAACGCAGGGGGAAGCACAGAGATGCGATATATTGTTGTAAATATGTCACATCCCTGTGCTTTGAAAGTGACTCAGTGTGGCGCAGCCAAATGGCTTGTGGAATGCACTGAGGAGCTTATTTATGAGCCCTTGCGTCAATTTTGCACCGCCGGTGCGTCACTTTTTGTGACGCACCAGTGGCGTAAAAAATGCACCTGGTTGCGTCATATTTACAAAGTGACGCATCTAGGTAGATGCGTCACTTTGTAAACCCCCTGCGCAACATTATACCTGCGCCAGGTATAATGTATGCAAGGGGGACGTTTTGACGCAACAAAGAGTCGTAGAAGTGACGCAGTGAAATCTATAAGATTTCACTGCGCCATTTCTTGGACGCTAATGCGTCAAAATCTTACGCCTGCCTCATGGCAGGCGTAAGACTGACGCAGGCTCTAACAACATGGGACTTGACCATGTGAAAGTACACATTGCTGGAGTTGCGTCACTTTTGTGACACACTCCACCAATGCGTCACTTTTGCGCCTACAGATACGTCAGAAATACTGACGTATCTGTGACTCCTTGCGACATGATGTGTCATACTGTAAATATGACGCATTCGGCATGTCGCAAGGAAGGCGCAATGAAAAGTGACGCATCGCTGTTTTCACGCAGCGATGCGTCACTTTTCATAAATGAGCCCCTGAGTCACTTTCATTGTAAATCTGCCCCTCTGTGCCTGTGTGCATCACTTTTAGTGACACTGAACTGGTGCAAAGTGAAGTAAATCTGGGACATAATGTTGACTTCATTTATGCAAATAGACAGGGTAAGGCAGGGCAGAAAACGCTGAATATGTTCATCGTAGCATATCTTCCTCAGACATACAAGTGGCCATATTATCAAGAACGGCGCAAACATTATCGCCGCTTTAGCGGCAGCAAACTGCCGCTAAAGCGGCGATAAGGGGCTTGATAATATGCCCTAGAGAATTCCAATAGAAGCCCAGGTTCTGGTGTCAAGGACATCAAACCTGGGCTTCTATTGAAATTCTCTAGGGCATATTATCAAGCTCCTTATCGCCGCTTTAGCGGCAGTTTCTACCGCTAAAGCGGCGATAATGTTTGCGCCGTTCTTGATAATATGGCCCAAGGACTTTGTCTCTACAGCAAAAGGGAGATTGAAAAACTCAAGCCCTCAGGAGACTCCCACCATATGGATTTGAAAAATTAATTTACAAAACTCCCTATCAATCGACATAAGAAGTCTGTGTAAATGGAAGATGCTGTGCTTTACAGAGCTTTCCATAGCATAACATACCGCCACATACGAGGCAGAGTTTGCAAGCTCCAAGCCTTAGCGCCCGAATCGGAATTTACGTATTTTGCCCCCTGCGTTGAATCTTGATTTCCGCAGAGGTACGATTTGCCTAGTGCTTCTAAATGCCAATCTCCCCCAGGAGCACTCAGGGGATCGTGTTTCGGACCTCTAAATTCCCAGAATAGCTGCCAGGCGGTTGTCTTCTGCCTCCCAGATACTACATCTGACTGGATCGCAGTTGGCACCACAGGATCCCCACAAGCAGCATAAAACATGGCGCTAAAAATAAATGTAGTCTGTGGGCTAATTTCTCCCGGTGCCCAGCGGGGCCTGTCGCAGCTTCCCTCTAAGTGACAGCCCCCAATAATTCCACTGCGCAATTAGGAAGCCGCGCTGGCCGTTTCTCGCGAGGCCCCGTGGGTTGCTGGTGTCGCTAATTCCACAAGGGGGGAGGCTACGCTGAAGAATGAGGAACAGATGGCTGCAGTCACTGGTTGTTTATTTCCATAATTAGCAGCAAGCTGTGATCTCGGGTCTTAAGGAAATTGTCAGTTTGCAGGATGTGCGCTGGGTCGGTCTGAGGTAGAGGGGCACAGGAAAGAAAGAGCAAGCCAGAGGCAGCGTGCCATAGACATCTGCCCAGCGCACCACTGTTTACTTGGCCACCCGATGCATTCTGGTCTCGCTGGCGTGTACTGTATTGTCAGGCATCTCTAAGGTGTGCATATCACTCCAGGGGCCATATTTACTATTATATCACGCAGCGCGGCAAGCCACCTTGCTGCGCTGCGCCATGGGGAAAGGACAGGAAGGTGCCGTACTTAACATTGTAGAGCGCATTTCTGCCTTTTTCCAGAGCCGGTGCACAATGGGCCGCCTACCGCCAATGCAGACACCCTTGCACCATGCATTGTTAGCAGGATTGATTTTGTTCAGGAAGGGGCGCCTTCCTGCACAAAAACAATACCCTGAGGCATTTTCCTCTTTCTCTGTGTGCTGCAGAATGAAGTACACACAGAAAGAGGAAAAACCAGGCGAAATAAACAAATTTCTCCTTGTTTGTTATGCCTCACCTAGGGAGGCGTAGCAGTTTTGGTGCATTCCCATTTCTACCACTTATAGTAAATCTGGCAATGCATCAAAATTTGTGTGGGAATACCCAAGCACCACCCATGGAATGCCTCCCTGGGCAGAGAATGCAACACATTTATTTGCTCTGCGTTGCATTACTATGGATTTTTCTAGCCTCTCAGAGCCAAGCAAGGTGGCCTTGTGTTGCTTGATAAATTGCATCTCAAGGGTTGCGCCGATTTTTCACCCCGCTGCATGGTGCAAAAGCAACTCAACCCTTGATAAACATGGCCCCATGTCTCTAGCACACTGCATGCCTCATTCTTGAGGATGCCTGGGTGTGCCAGTGAGATTTAAACTGGCAAATAGCTTCTTTTAATAGTGTAAGAGAGTAAGCCCCATGTCTGTCAGTGATTAAAGGAACGGGGCTGCATAAATATATGTATACGCACACATACATACACACACATATATACAATAAATATGTATACATAAATATCTATCTATATCTGTATCTATACATATATAACTTTTTTTAAATGGTTGTGTAAGAGTTAACAGTGGCCCCTTTAACCACTGACTACTCTTCAACAAAAAGTTTTTTACATTCACATTGGGACCCCTCCCTATAATGAATGCAGTACCCCCATCTTTGAAGTGTTGGTAAATTTCCAATGCTTTACGACCAGATTTTGGTCACAAAATTTTGATACATATAATACTGATTCAGTATTTGGAATAGTCGCCTACGACATGCCCAAACCGGATACCTAATCGCTATACATTCGGAATTGCACTTTAGTAGCTATAAAACCTTTTCCAACTCTTAAAATGAGATTAGTACATGGGAAAAGCATGTTAATGGTCGCAAGCACTAAATTGAAACATTTGCGACCCTTAAAAATATTAGTACATCTAGCCCCTGGTCAAATCCAATCTACTAACACTGGAGCTGCCAATTGAATTCAATGTCATCAAGCTCATCTTCAGCTAGCCTTAGCGTTGTTGCCAGCAGGACTTCGTATTTTACGGGCCAGCCTGCAAGTAAAATAAACAGGTCAGACTAAAATTACATTTAATGACATGGAATCACCAACAGTGTAACATGTTTGCTAAGAGCCAGTGCTTAATTTGAGCCAGTGGTTGATGGTGAGGCCACTGGCATTTATTTTTGGGGACCGGCACTTATTTTGCCACAATAGACATTTACTGACAGCATGATAGGAAAAAACTCATAAATGGAGAGACAGAACAACATACAGATGGGAAAACTGACAGAGTGAAGGGGCTTAGAATAGAGTGGCGTAAAGTGGAGTGGTTTGGAGTTGAATAGCATAGAGTGGAGTGGCATAGAGTTCAGTGGCATAGGAGGAATGGCATATGGCTGAGTGGCATAGGGTGGAATAGCGTAGAGTGGAGTGGCGTAGACTTGAATTGCATAGAGTGGCGTAGAGTGGAGTGGAGTAGAGTAGAGTGGAGTGGAGTAGAGTGGCATAGAGTGGAGTGGCATACAGTGGAGTTGTGAAGAGTTGAATAGTGTAGAGTGGAGTGGTGTAGACTGGAGTGGAGTAGAGTCGAGTCGAGTAGTGTAGAGTGGAACAGATAAGAGTGGAGTGGCATAAAGTGAAGTGGCATAAAGTGGCGTGGCATAAAGTGAGTGGCATAGAGTCGAGTGGTGTAGAGTGGAATAGCATAGAATGGAGTGGCATAGAGTGGAGTGATGTAGATTGGAATAGTGTTGAGTGGAGTGGCATAGATTGGAGTGGAGAAGAGTGGAGTGGCATACAGTTGAGTGGCATAGAGTGTGGTGGCATAGATTGGAGTGATGTAGAGTGAAATAGCATGCAGTGAAGTGGCATAGACTGGTGTGACGTAGAGTGGAATAGTGTAGAGTGGAGTGGCATAGAGTGATGTAGAGTCAAGTGGCATTCAGTGGAGTGGTGTAGAGGAGCGTAGAGTGTAGTGGCATAAAGTTGAGTGGCTTACAGTGGAATAGAGTAGAGTGGATATAGTGGAGTGGCATGCAATGTCATGGAGCAAAGTGCAGTGGCATAGAGCGTCGTGACATATAGTATAGTGGTGTAGAGTGGAGTGGCTTAGTGTGGAGTGACGTAGAGTGGAGTGTGGTTGAGTGGAGTGGGGTAGAGTTGAATAGCCTAGAGTGGAGTGGCATAGATTGGAGTGGTGTAGAGGGGTATAGCATTGACTGGAGTGGCATAGAGTGGAGTGGTGTAGAGTTAAATAGTGTATAGCTAGTGGTTTGGAGTGAAGTGGCGTAGAGTGAAGTGGTGTGTTGTATAGAGTGGGGAGGCATGTCATACAGTGGCGTGAGGTACAGTGTCTTAGAGTGAAGGGGCATAGAGTGAAGTGGTGTGGAGTGTCATAGAGTGGAATGTACTATTGTGGAGTGGACTGATGTGTCATAGAGTGGAGTGACGTGTCGTAGCTTGGAGTGGTGTGTCGTTCAGTGGATAGAGTGGCATGATGTGTCGTAGAGTATAGCTTAAACAGACGTGGGAAAATGGCTGAACACATGTAGCTGAAATTTTGTAGGAATACAGATCATAGTGTGAAAAGCTTCATTTTCGGTAGTAGTTCTAAATTGGTCCAGTAGTTTTAAAGTTATAGTTAAAGTTAAAGTTATAGGGCCTAATTCACAAAGATAAACTTACACTTTTGTGTAAGTTAACAATT
This sequence comes from Calotriton arnoldi, assembly GCA_963921515.1. Taxonomy (NCBI): domain Eukaryota; kingdom Metazoa; phylum Chordata; class Amphibia; order Caudata; family Salamandridae; genus Calotriton; species Calotriton arnoldi. The sequence continues at coordinate 607,451 of CAWUFW010008524.1, read as the reverse complement.
GTTTGCTATTCAAAAATGTAAATATAGTGTACTACTGTTTTATAAGTGGATAGGAAAGGAGAAGTCATTTCATATAAATGTGTAAAGGTAGGCAAGAGTAGTTTTTTTTAGATAGATAGATAGATAGATATGTGTTTATTTATGCATATTTATATAGTGCAAACATTACCAAAAGGTGCTAGAGCGCTTTACATTAGAAATATTTAGTTACATGAAAATTACAAATACTTTAAAATTACCAAATAGCACCAAAAATAGTCTATAATTATAAAATTATATAACATTACAGAAAAACAAACCATAGAAGAGATATATGCAGCAGTGAAAAATTTGTAATCGCTTGATGAGACGGAGGTAGTGTAGATCCCAGTGACAAGATTAATTGCAATGTCTTAGCTAAAATAACATTGAAGGAGAAGGGCTTTCAGGTCCCCAGTAATGAATGCTCGAGTTCATTCCCTCAAAATCCCACACCTGCTCCCAAATCACTGCTTCTTGGTTTGACAATTGTTATTGATTCTATATTCTATCAGCCACGTTTTAATCGTTTCTTAGGACATTTTTAAAAAATAGTAAATTTTAAAAATGAAAAGGAATCAGGAAAAATTAACATAGTCTTTAGAGCTTACCATCACAGTTCTTTTCCTTAAATATTGTGTCAGATTTTGGATTTGTGACGACCTTGAGGTAGTAAAATTCCCAATGTAGTCAAATGACATGGACTTTACTAACAATTTTACTGGGTAGGTGTAGGGGTTGGTGGAAATAGTTCAGTTTTACAATGCAGCAACATGGATAATATTTAAGCAGAACAGCATGGGTTAGGTGCACATTTAGCCAAACTCAGCAAAGCTAATAGCATAGGTGGCAAAGGCAACAGACGGTGAATTAATCCTGATGGTCAAATGTATTTTTAACTGGGTCATAGGATACTCAGCGCCCCACATAAGGTCCCAATGACTGCGATAGTAGCTGTGATTTTTTGGGGAAACTCCGTGCTCACAGTCAAGTCCAGGAAGTAAGCAGTTAGACTCCTTTGAGTAAATTTATTTTGCGGTTTTATATACCATGTATTAGACCTGGCATCATTGGTGTGGGTTTCCCCTGTATTTTTGCCTTTGCCTCCTATGCTTTTGCTGTGTGTTGGACTCCGTTTTGCTGGTCTAGATGCTTTGGGCACTTTGCCACTGCTGTTCAGTGCCAAAGTGCAAGTGCTCCCTTTGTAAATTGTTGTTATGGATTGGTGTTTCCATAATTGGCTTAATTGATTTACTAGTCAGTCCCTAGTACAGTGCACTGTGTGTGCCCAAGGCATGTAAATCAAATGCTGCTAGTGGGCCTGCAGCATTGGTTGTGCCACCCACCTAAGCAGCCTGTAAATGTAACTCTGGCCTGCCATTGCAGTGCCCGTGGGCAGTCTAGTACTGCCATGTCGATTTGGCAAGTGCACCCACTTGCCAGGCCTTACCCTTCCCTTTCTTTTCTTACATGTTAGTCACCCCTAAGGTAGGCCCAAGGTACCCATGTGGGCAGGGTGCAGTGTATGTGAAAGGTAATACATGCCCTGGTGTGTGTGGCATGTCCTGATAGTGAACTACTGCCAATTTCGTTTTTCACTATTGCAAGGCTATTTGTTCCCAGAGGATCGAATGGGGAGTTTGCTTATAACATCTTATAAGAATAACCACCCCTGGGAACAAGGTAGGAAAATAAAGTTTAGTATGCCTGAACTCAGAATGTTAAAATGCATCTTTTAGTGAGGGTAATTTTTACATTCTGTGTTTGAAAATACCACTTTTAGAAAGTAAATATTTTCTTGCTTAGCCATCCAGTGTGCCTCTGCTAGGATGTGTATTGACTGTCTGGCTTTAGGAGTGACAGGGGCAGGGGATGTGCAGTGGCTCCAGAGAGTCTGAATGAATCAGGGCTGGGCTGAATAGACCTGGGTTGCATTTAGAGTAGAGGGAGGAGATTTCCTTTCACCAGAATGGGCAAGGTCTGCAGTCCACAATGCTGTCTCCACCTCCTGCCAGGAAGCTGCACCAGAGAGGACAGAACTGGTTTTGAATGAGCACAGACCTTCTCTGCCACAGAGAACAAAGGATTTTGTAGTATAAAAAGAGGGGCCCAGTCCCCAGACTTTTAGATCACTTCTGGGAATCAAGAGGAACCTTTGCCAAGGAGAAGAGCTGGAGAAACTGAGGAGGAATCCTGCCCCTGTGCTGTTTGCTGTCTGGGATTGGCCTGCAGTGGCTACTTGCTGCCAAGGAAAAGAGAAAGGACTTTGCTGTTTGCTGTGTCCCCTGCTTGAGGAAGATCTCCAAGGGCTTGAATTGAGCGTGCCTCCTGTTCTGAAGTCTCAGGGACACAAAGACTTCACCCCCAGTTCCCCCTGAACTCCTTTGCTGGGAGTTCCGACCTGCTGAGAGGTGCCTGCCAGTGTTCTGGGCCTCTGGAGGTTGTTTTGGGACTGGAAACTGCAAGAACTGTGAAAATCGATGCATCAGCTGTTTCTGACTCATTGCAGCGATGCGAGAGAAGATTTCCGAAGCATCGCCGCTGCTGAAGAATCGACGCAGCGCCTGCTCGCGACTGCAGTGTCTGCCGTGCGACGAATCCTGTGCACCGATCTCTGACGTCCGAGATCACCGCACAGATTCTGACGCAGGCCCGGTTGGAGAAGAACCGACGCATCGCACCAGATCGTCACGCATCGCATCGAAGCACCAAGTTTGTCGCATCGTTGGGTGACGTAGTAAGTAACTGAAGCATCACCTCCTCTCCAGTAAGAAACCGACGCATCACCTCCCCTGCGCAGCAGTAAGGAACCGACGCATCACCTCCCCCAGAGCAAGGAACCAACGCATCACCTTCCCTGAGTGTAAGGAACTGACGCATCACCTTCCCTGCGAACCTTTTTGCTTGCATTTTTCGACACATCCTAGGTACTTTGAGTAAAAGTGTTGCATCTCATATTTTCTTGGAACTGAACTGTTTCTACCTTTTAAGAATCATGGGCCAGATGTACGACGTTGGAAATAGCGCCTAGCAAATTGCGAGATTTTTGCGACTCGCAATTTGCGAGGCGCTATATCCAATGTACAACAGTGTTTTTCACACTGTTAGCGATTCCCAATGGGGTCGCAAATAGAGAGGCTCATGAATATTAATGAGCCTCTCGCAATTTACGCCCCCATTGGGAATGGCAGGCCCTCCCAGGTATGGTGGCCTGCTATGCTCAGCAGACCACCATGTCTGGGACTACTTTTAAATAAAGCAGTTTATTTTTTTAAATGCAGCCCGTTTTCCTTAAAGGAAGAGGGTGGTAATTTGCAAGTGTTTTGCGCCCGCAATTGCGGACGCAAAACATTCTTACATAGGTTGCACTACGCTATTAGGAAGGGAACGCCTTCCTAATAGCGAGTCATAAAACCCTATTTTGCGAGTCGCAAAAAATTGCGACTTGCAAAATAGGGTTTGTCCATTCCCCATGCTGTTTTTGCATGCGCAAACGGGTTCGCAAACCCGTTTGGTCATGCAAAAATAGTTGTACATCTGGCCCTCTATTTTTAATACTGTATTGTGGATTTTTGTTGTTTGGTCTTGTTTTGGTTTAGATAAAGATTACTTATTTTTCTAAACTGGTGTGGTAGCCATTTGTAGTGTTTCCACTGTATTACTGTATGTGTTCACAAATGCTTTACACACTGCCTCTGAGATAAGCCTGTCTGCTCGTGCCAAGCTACCAAGGGGGTAAGCAGGGGTTATTTTAGGAGTATATCCCCCTTACCCTGACTAGAAGCAAGGGTCCCTATTTGGACAAAGGTACCTACCTCTGCCAACTAGAAACTCCCATTTCTAACACCATGTAAATGGCTTTTTTTAAATTTGTTTTAAGAGTTTATATAGCGCGAACTAGACCCGAGACATCGGGTATCAGAGCGCTTTACATGAGCACCAGTTACATTACACAAGGACACATTCATTTTTGTTAGGCACGGGGAGATTAAGTGATTTGCCCAGAATCACAGGATGTTAAGCGTCATTGTCGAGACTCGAACCCAGTTCCCCAGCTTCGAGGTCGACCACTCTAGCTGTAAGGCTACATCCTCTCCCCTGCTTGGTGGTTAGCAGAGGATTTTGCATAGCATTCAAAAATATCAATATACATAGGATAATTTCTCATAAGTAAATATTTTCATTAAAAGTCCTAATGAGGTTGTATATATATGTATCTATGTATGTATATATCCACAAGTATATATATATATTACCTACTGGCGGTCACCAGTAGGTAGTTATAGTTAGGACCTAGTTTCCATAGGAAAATAATTTTTGTTTTGTCAATAACTTGGCGCTGCTTGACAAATCTTCACAAAAATGTCAAAACAAATACGACGCTCACTTCAGCTGCTATCTTGAAAATTTTGGGGTGATCCGTCAAGTGAGGGCCGAGAACCAGGGGGTGCTTAAAAGGCGTTTTCCCCATGTTAATTCCCATAGGACCTTTAGACACGGCTACAGCCCAAACTGCTGAACGGAATTAAACCAAATTTGGCAGGAAGGTAGATGTTCAAGGATGTGCCTTTTTGTGATTTGGTGTAAATCCGTTCAGTAGTTGCTGAGAAATGTAAAGAAATTCCGATTTGTATCTATAGGGACGTGGTGGATCCACGGCCCCTCCCAATCTCGTGCTGAGATCTGATTGGCTGCCAACACTTCCAACCAGGAAGTGTTGGCAGCCACCTTGTGACTTGGTTGAACTGAATCACAAGAAAAAACTTTTAAAAAAAGAAAATGGGTCAGGGTAGAAACACTATGACCCCCTAGGCATCTTGGGGGGACCCACAGGCCCCCACCCCCTTCCAGGGCCCCCCAAATTCTTTTTTTTAGACTTTTCTGTGGGAGTCACGTTGGATCCGCGACTCCCACAGATTTTGTTTTTTAAAACGAAGCACAGGCTTTCGCTCTTCTGTTAATATAGGCCTCTGGGTGGGCCACGTCCCTGGGGCATGTGTAAATAAGTAGGAGGGGGGCACGCGGGCCCCCCTCCTAGAATGCCTAAAGCCCCAGGGACCGCCACCACCCGGGGCATCTTTCTTTATTTATGCGAAGGTTGCCCCCTCATGGACCCCAGGACCAGCTCCAGCCAGTAGCGGCTCCTGGTGGGAGTGCTACCGGGCGGTGATGTGGGGCGGGGGAGGGGCAGGGTGGGGGGTAGTAAACACCGGAATACGGATGAATGCAGGTAAGTAGAGAATTAAATCAATAAAATGAATTTCGTTGCGCGTGCTGCTTCGCATTTGGCGGTGCAGCGCGCACAACGAAATTCGTTACTGGCTCCAGCAATGTCCTGGGACAGATGCTCTTGCATGCTGAAAGCAGAGCATGTCTGTTTTCGAGCTTCTGTTAATATAGGCCCCTGGGTGGGCCACGTCCCTGGGGCATGTGTAAATAAGTAGGAGGGGGGCATGCGGGCCCCCCCTCCTAGAATGCCTAAAGCCCCAGGGACCGCCACCACCCCGGGCATCTTTTTTTTATTTATGCGAAGGTTGCCCCCTCATGGACCCCAGGACCAGCTCCAGCAATGTCCTGGGACAGATGCTCTCGCATGCTGAAAGCAGAGCATGTCTGTTTCCCTGCCCGCTGCCAAGCGAGCAGGGAAACAGACATTGCGTTGAGACCCAAATGTCTCTGTCAGCAGTACCTCAGTCTTTGCAGGGTTGACATTTAGGGGGATATGTACAAGGAAGTGGCAGAGTGAGGCATTAGCAGTCATGGCTTATCTCCTCACTCCGCCACTTCTGAAACTCAAGGCTGCACCATATTTACAACGATATGGCGCAGTCTTGCGTTTCCCCCTGCGATGGCGCAACACTTAGCAGTGTAGCGCCAACGCAGGCACCCTTGCACCATAGTGCAAGGGTTTCTGCATACAGGGGAGGATTGTTTATGTGTAGGAAGGTGTCCCTTCCTGCACATAAACAATCCTGAAATGCCATTCTTTCACTTTCATGTGTGCTGCCTAATGCAGCACACATGACAGTCACAAAATGGCATCTTTTTTAAAGATTGTTTATGTACAGGAACAGGGACCTTCCTGTACATTAACAATCCATGGCATTTTGCTTTTTCCATGTATGCTGCACAAGGCAGCACACATGGAAAAAGCAAAAACGAGGAGAAATAATGCATTTCTCCTCGTTTCGCCAAGTTAAGACCAGGTTTTACCTGGTCTTAATTTTGGCGCTGCCTCCTATGTACGCTGCCCTTGTACATAGGGAGCAGCATCAAAATCAATGGGTGTTGCAGTGGAACGCCCACCGCAACAACCACTGCCCACTCCTTTGACGCTAACCATAGCGTGAAAGGGGGCCTTATTTACAAGGCAGCGTTAAGCCACGTTAGGTGGCTTAACGCTGCCTTGTAAAAAAGGCTAAGCCCCTATCGCCACGACAACGTCGAAAAAAGTGACGTTGTGCTGGCGATTGGGGCTTGTACATATGCCCCTTAGAAGTTTACAGCTATACACCATTGCATGGCAGAAATAGAAGAGGCCATCTGGTTTCTATGATTTTCTAGTAATATGGAGGGATGTAATTGAGTCATACTAAAACACCAGCTGAGTGTCATCTGCATTTATGCAGCATTTCACTCCCAATGAATGTGCAAGGCCAGCAAATGTTTGTCAGTAGCCTGGTTTGGGTGTTAGAAATTCTCATATCAGTGGATAGTGTTCAAGATAAGGACTTGCACCTCCCCACCACCTCCTCAGAACATTCTTGGAAAACATCCTGAAGAGACAAGACTCTGCCCAACTGCTGGAAGAAAAGGACTCAAAGATTCTGTGACAAACCTGTGTTGCTTATTTCATTTTATTAAAATATTTGATTGTGCACAATCTTAGCCGAGGGCAGGAGGGTGCTTTATAGTACAAACTATGGGGCTTATTTACAAGCCCCTTGCGCCACCCGTACGTCACTATTGCCATGTGAAAAATGACGCAAAAGTGGCGCAAGGGGCTTGTAAATAAGCCCCTGTGTGTAAAGAATGGATCACAGTAGCATGCAAATATCTCATCAATTGATATCCAGAAACACATTTCCTGAAGACAAGCAATACACACTCACATTTTCAGTTCAAAAAGCTGAAGGAAATGTTTTGAGTGTACTGCTCTGCATACAAAATTACAGAAGAAAGGTGCAGCATCAGAGAGGAGGTCTGGCTAATAGGTGTAGCCTTCTGGGGGCATGAAACAACTATCAGTGCTACTAACTTGCTTGCGGTAACTTAGGTCCCCCATATTATACAACTTGGTAACTGGCACTCTGCATTTTTTCCAGACGAGCTGCTTTTTTGTGGTACACCTTCTCTCAACAGAATGCCAATGTGGGCGCAATTACCACCGTGCTCTGTTTTAAGATGTTCTGGACGACTTTGTTTTTACACCA